>AYEL01066466.1:0-10105 GCA_000484575.1 Olivierus martensii
TAGTACTTATTTGTATAAAAGTGTATTTTCTAACATGAAGATAGTTAAGAATCCATTCAGAACCTGCCTTAAAGATTCTTCTTTTACATATTCTGCGAATAGCTACAACAAGAATAGATGTAAATATCCGTCCCTTGTAAATGCTGCTGCCCACTCTCATTTACCACATTAAATAGGTACTTTGTTAATATGTTTATTGGATGCAATCTGGTAAATATAATTTTGTAATAAGGCATATTTATTGGATGCAATCTGGTAAATATAATTTTGTAATAAAGTTTGCTAATCTGGAAATAAAATTGGTTTCAAAAAAAGTTATATTTATGCGTTCCGTTTGTTGAGACAATAGCGTATCGAGTACCGAAGCCCCTCCCCTTTTTCGTCATATTTATGCGTTCCATTTGTTGAGACAATAGCGAATCAAGTATCAAAGCCCCGCCCCTTTTTTGTAACTGCGGCCCTCCATATCTCTACTAAAACAAGCTGCGGCCCTCGGGCTCATTATAATTGGACAGCCTTGATCTATAACAACACACTACAAATGTCTGAACAATATATAGGTAGAACAAAAAATTGTCTTACTACTAGAGTTGAGAAGCATAAAAAAGATATAAAAAATGATAAAATAATTACTGCCTTGGCTACTAAAGCATACAAAGAAGACCGCTCCGTATATTGGGACAACAGCAAAATAATAAGACCAATCGTATCCAGTGTAGGCAGCAACACTGCAGAGGCCATCAAAATTGAAAAAGAAGAAGCAAAATGGATATAATCAATGATAATGACCCGGAAAACCTTCCCTTATCATGGCGCTGGTACACAAAGAATAATATGTGAAAAATTTTATTAATTTTGAACCATATATAGGTAGGCCTCAATTAGTGCGAGTTCGAATAATACAATTTCAATTAGTGCGACTTATAAAATTGATACCGTTTTTCAGTTAGTGACTGGTGTGCAAAAAATGTGTGAAAAATTTTATTAATTTTGAACCATATATAATAATGATTTTTAAGAATTTTCTGAATTATTTTAGTGATGTTATGGATTTTAAAATAACAGAAACCTATCTAAAGAATTTAGAAGTAATTGTGTTCTTTATTACTTTATTCTAAAATATACATTGAATAAGAGAATACTGATGAGGGCATTTAAGATAGGGCAAAAAAGTTTTAATTGACTAAAAAACTTTTCCTGTTATGTGAGCTAAGTAAGAATTGAAGATTATTGATGAAAATAGGAAGTGCTAAAAAGCTATAAGAAATAAATATTTGTTAGGAATAAATATGGAGGCAGTGCGTCCCATAAGTTTTAAGACTGTGGCTACAAAAGATGCAAAAAAATTACAAAAATTTTTTCAACAAATTTTTTATTCAAAATAGTCCCCATTAGAAGTAATACACATGTTTGCATGATCTTTCAATTTTTTCATGGCTTTCAAAAAATCTTCTTTTGGAATACTGTTTAACCTCGTTGTCACGGCTTCTTGTATCTCATCTATCATCACAAAATGGTCCCCTTTCAAGTCCATCTTTAATTTGGGGAACAGGAAATAGTCAGGGGGATTCAAATCAGGCGAGTACGGTGGGTGACTGAGCACAAGAATCATTTTTTTTGGCCAAAAATTGGGTGTTAATTGCCACGGTATGAGCTGATGCGTTATCGTGCAAGAGGAAAAAAGAACGATCTCTCCACAACTCAGGTCTAACACATGCAATTCTTTTGCAAAAGCAATCCAGAATTTGTTGGTAAAATGCAGCATTAACAGTAGTACCTTGAGGGCGATGTCTTTGGAGTCGAAAAAAATGACCAATACCTTTCCACGTCTTCAACCGACTCTTTACAAAAAAAATTTATTTTTAACAACTTTCAATTAATTTATTAATAGTCATACATTCCACATACATTTTATAAGAATTAGAATTAATATGATTGGTTATGTAGTTTGTATGAAGGATGACAACATGATGCCATGACTAAATTGATGAAGCTTATGATCTTAAAATTTCTTGGCTTTAATATATAAATATATATATATATATTATATTCTAGATATATATGAATTTTTAAATTACTAGAAGATAAATTTGCTTGTTGTAGACCTACATTTGTTCTCTGGACATACAATTAAAAATACAAATCAGCAGTTCCATAATATTAAAAAAAAAATTAAAAAAATGTGTGAAATCTAAGAAAATGTGTTATATCTTGAAAATGAGGATTTGATTCAATGTTTCTCTGCAGATAAATGATCTATTGCAGGTTCTTAATTTTACAATTTTATTCAAAATTTGTCATCACTATTTGTTAATATAAATCTTCAAAATATATAAGATTTTATTTTCTGATAAGTATCTTCTTTCTAATTAAAAAAGAAAATTTTCTACAAGAGATTATGGAATCTTAGAAAAAGTTAGATCATATTTTATCAATTATACTCTTTTATCATAAATTTGTTTTTCAGAAAATCCATGGTCCAGAAAAATCTATAATCTGTTATGGTCCATATTCCAATACTGGTGGATTAATGATGTTTCACTATATCATTAATAACTTCTTATAATAATGATATTTTATATACATGCATACATATATATATAAAATATGTACACAATGATGAATACTTTTTTAATAAGAAAGTAAAAATTTAAATCCAATAAACTACAATTTCTACCAAAAACAATTTTTACTTGTTTTATCCTGTTGTTATATTGTTGTTATAAAATTCTTAATTATGAGATTTCATTTCTCTTCAAATTATTTTAATTATAAAAATATATGCATTGTATATAATTTATTATATATAATTTTTATATAAAAGTTAAATAAAAGAATAAAAGAAAAAAATTTTACACAATCTTTCATATATTAGTTTTGCTTTTGTTCAATTCAAAGAGTTCTTGTTTGAATTTGTAATTATTATAAATGACCAAAATCTATAATTATTTAAGAAGAAAATATTTTCATATGTTTTTCTTGAAATTAGCTATAATAAACTTTTTAGTTCTTATTTTTATATTTTTTCATAATTATGTATTATAGAAAAATGTTAAAGAATTTGTAATCCCAAATTTTGATTGAGGTTACAAATTTATGTTTATATTCATATTGACTTTAGTAAATACTTGTTTTAGAAAGTATAAAAGCAAAAAAATCTTCCTCAGTAATATTTAATATCACAATATATGTTTAATTCTGATAAATGAGCCTCTGCAAGACAGGGATGAGTAACCAAACCCATCTAATACAATGGGCTGGAAATAACATATTTACCAAATTCCACAAGCTGGGGCAGTCCTTGAACTACTTGGTATTGTATGTTCCATAAACTTCAAACTATAGTATAAAGTAACTATTGCCATCTAGAAACAAATTTTCAGAATTATAATAAATTTTTTCTAAAGCAACATGAAAAATTCAGATGTGACAAATGTAAGAAATTGAAATATATCATTTTAATCAATATTTTAAAGTATTAATTTGCTAATTCTGTAAATATAATTGATTCTGAAGAATTAAAAATTGAAATGAGGTTACTAAAATCATACAACAACAGAAAAAAAAACCTGAGTAATTCTCATTTTGAAAATTCTCAATTTTTAAAATCAATAAAAACTTCATTATAAAGTTATTTTTATCTATCTAATAAAAATAAAAAATATTTTGAACATAGAGATAACATTAATTTATCTACAATCACTAATTGAAAATGATCAGAAATTGTCTGCAATTGCAAAATGGAATATGTGCACTTTTTTCAAAGTATTAAATAAATTGCCAGTCAACATTATTTCACATTACATCAGAATTCTGAAATATTGTTATTAATGAATAAAATTATTGACTAATTTTATTTTTGTTATAATTATACTATTGTATGCATCTAATATTTCATATTAATATAGAATCAAATTAATTTTGTAAATTGATAAATAAGGTTATCAATAAATGAAGTTTGACAGTATTTTTTATAAATTATATACACAAAGCACTTTTATGCTATTCTCAAATACAGCATAACTGATAAAGAATAAAAAATTACTTTGAAATTTCTAACTAATGTATTTATTCCATTGAAAATATGTAAATGGCTAACAGTTCTAAACTACTAAAAATAACAGAAAAATATAAAAATTCCTTGACTTTCTAAATTTTCATTCACTGCTTACTTTAGTTTATAAAATTATTTAGTTATAACTAGCCAACTGCCAATTGGCTAGTTATAATTAAGTAATTCCTTGACTTTAAAAAATTCTGACATCCAAAATTTTTTTAAAGTTACATTTATATATATCAAAGTGCTTGTCTTTTTCTTTTAATATTTTAAGTAAAAAATCCATTATATTATGGTATTTTAATGGACAAATGTATCATATTTTAATAATATTCAAAAGCCCTTTAGCAGTCAAAAGATTTTAATCAGAAATGTTTTCAATGCACTTGGCATCTTCCTTGGCTCAGCAGCTGAGAAAGACGCCAACTGCGTTGAAAACATTTCTGATTAAATCTTTTGACTGCTAAAGAGCTTTTGAGTATCATTTTTTGGTTTATGTTTAGTGCAGTCTCGTTGAACTTTTAGTATCATATTTTAATGATTATTAGTATCTTTGTTCTTGTGTAAGTTATGGACAGCTATAATTTTACAATGAAATTTAAATTATTATGTAAATTCGAAGTACATAACATAAGTTTTACATATATCACAAAAATTCTGTTTATAAATTATTATTTTATATATTAAATATCGCATTACTTCGAATTTAAGCTGCCCTCGAATTTTAACTGCAGCAGGATTTTAAAATTGGAAAAAAATTTTTTTACAGTAGGAATTGAAAAATAAAAAACATTTTTATTTACTTAAATAGGTACTAATATACATAAGTTACTTATAGTTTTTCAAGTTTAATATAATTTTGTATTAAATTTATTTAATATTAAATTATTTGGAATATTTGATCCATAATTAAAAATCTGTATTTATATGAAAAATGTTAAACTTTTATAGAAACATTAATTATCAAATTTTTTATGCAATAATTATAATTTCAGTAAAATCAAAAGAATTAATAAAGTTTTCTTTAACATATTTCTTTAAATAACACTTATTACTAATAATACAATTTAAAATAGATACTTTTTCATAGGTACTTCTGGTAAATCAATAGAAGTAGAATCTGCCTGTTGATTGTCCTCAAAATGTGATGCTAACCTTTTTACTCCTTTTGCAGTTTCTATCTGATCACCTAAAAAAATTTCACATAAATAAATATTAAACTATACATTATTATCATTTAAATTGATTATTAAATTTTAAATCACTTTTATTTCTTTTAAATTGATATAATGTAAACAATTTTTAGAAATATATATTAATTTCTAGAATCAATAAAAAATTCATTATTTAATTAAACAATACATAAAGCTATAGCAATTATAATGTAATTATTATAATTTTAATCTACTATAGAAAAGACTTCTCTGAAAATATAAAAGCTTTATGAAAATAAGTTTTATCTAATATTATTATCATTTGATATACTTTATCATTTTAATTATAAAAGTATCCTGTATTGTACACTAGTATTAAATATGACAGCTAATAAACAAGTAAAATGAAAGAACATATGTTTATTCTATATAGTGACTTTTATTAAAATAAACAATTAGCAGATGATGTATTTAAAGTTTCAGGTTGTATATATTAGATGAAGAAATTAAGTTTACATATTGTTTTCTCATTTCTAATTATAGTTCTGTTTCACCTTTGGGATTATTTGCAAAAACTTGCATTTAACAAATTACAGCAATGTAAATGAATATTGAAATGTATAATGTTGTCTCAGCAATTAAAAACTAACCAGAAAACATTTGTAGTAATAAATGTTGTTTATCTGCAGAAGAAACAATGCTAACTACAGTTGCTGGTTTATGTCAATTAGAGTATATTCAATTATACACATCACCACCTTACTCGTTTTGTAAACTGAATTGATCAGAAGGAGAAAGGAAATTTTAGACAACATTATCTGAGAGTAACCAGAGCTTAACAAATGATCATATTTTTAAATAAATTTCAATTTTCATTTCATTTTCTGCTAGTGAAAATTAAATTTCTCACTAAATATTAGATAAACATAAAACCTATTTTTCTTAATTTATCTAACATGTTTTACTTTTAGATCATGGGAAGTTGAAATTCACTTTTATCAAGAGATTAAAATAATTAGAAATTCTGAGTTTTAAATAATTATTTTACGTGTGATAGAAACTATTTATAATAAAATTTAAAAATGTTCAAAAAGAAACTATTTATCCAATAAGATTTATCTGTAATAATAATCATCTGAATGAGTAATCTCTATTGATCCAAGCCAAGCAAAATGATAACTCATGATATAAATTTTACACACTGCTCCATGCCTTACAAAGATAATAGGAGGAATGGAAAAAATCAATACATTCAACTACAAATTGATGTTACAATTCAGTCTACAGATAAGGCAATTAATAGGTCATACAGTAACCACTGCAGAGATGAATAATTATACAATAAAACAAAGAAATTAGCTTATTTATTTATTTAATGATAAAGTGGTCTATACTGTTAAATACTATAATAAAAAGTTTTAAGCTAAAACTATAAAACTTTATAAAAATATTTTATTTAGTAGCTATAATAAATCTTACAAATAAAAATATATATCAATAATATTCATTTTTTAATGCTTTCAATGATCTTATAAAAAGTATATGATGCAAAAATAAATTCATATAAAGATTTCCAAATTTAAATAAATTTTTATAAATATTTTAACACAGTTTTTATAAAAATTTGTTTTCAATTATATTTTAAGATATTTTCAAAATTAGAATATATTTAATTTTTATTTATCATTTGCAATATTATTTCAATTATTTTAAAATAATGCTGTCTTCTTATTTAATTGGATTATTCATTTTTTTTTAATTTATAGCATATTAATATTAAAAACAAAACAGATAGGTTATGAACATTATTGATTATTAAATCAAGAAAAAAAATTTTTTTAAATTAAAATTAAGATTTTCATTAGATTTTAATGCAAGTAAAAAATTTAATTAGAAAGATAAAATGTTTTTTAATTTTGGAAAATCTATTTAAAATAAATGACTTCTAAAAAATAAATATAAAATCAATAATTATTAATGACCACATGACATCCAAAATAATTTAAATAATGTTCAGTGAACAATTTCAATTTCATTTTTATATATTAAAGAAATTATTTTTCTTAAAGTAAGAAATATTTTAAAAGAGAAAATTATAAATCTTTTTGCATCTCATTTTTTTTATATAAGTTACAATAAAAAATTGATGAGCAATAACATTATTATTTGAATTGCTACAAATCTGTAACTAACAAGCAGATTTATATTAAAGCAGATGCTTGATCAACAACATTTATTTAGGTAGGAAAATTTTTTCCCTCCTCAAACAACTTTCTATAATCTGTTTACCACACAAATGCAGAAATTTTCTAAATGACCATTGCAAACCATTTATCTACTAAATGCATTTGTCCCTCATTAACCAACCACCCCATTCAGTGCAACTCACCACTCTTTTAAAACTTTAAATCAAGCACACGGTTCCCGTCGTCGTAACTTATCGTCAGGGCAACTTAAAATAACACCACAATTGTGCACTATATCACACCAATGGTTATTAGTCAGACATAATTTTCTAGCCCGCCACCGGATTATGAACACCATAATTTCTTCTTGATCGCATTCATAACTCACTGGAGGTGCCATATATCAATAAAACAGAAAAAGGAGGGGGAAATTTTATTATGCAGTGCACACATCATCATTCCCGACTAAAGATGAAAGCCAATTAAATTTCTCCCTTCAGAGACTATCTCATAAAACTTCACATTTAAAATACGACTAATTCTATTTTCTCTCTCAGTGCATGCAGATAACGTGCGGTGGTAATTTGCTGTCTATGTTTCCTTGAAAACTCTCTAATGTTGTTAACTAGTCTAACCTGCTCCACAGCAGCCTCGTGATTTGATTTAATTTAATTCAATTCAGTTCAATTCAATTCTTCCTCCAGCCCCCCTCCATAATGTGAGGATAAAAATAGCGGCTGCATCGCTTCTGCTCTCCACTCGGTGATCAACCAACCTGCAAGCTGATAATACAGCCTTTGGTCGTACAAGTTTGTGTGACAGAATTCATCTGTGAAAGATTTTCAACAGAGACTTGTTTGAGCATCAACTATTAAGTCAGAATGACATAAGTCAGTAACAGTGCACCACAGCAAGGCTTGATGAAGTAAGTTGTTTTGTTCATTAATTTACTTTTGCAATGTCAACAATTAACACATGATACATGACAATGATAATTAATGTTTTAATATCAATAACTTAGTAAAATAAGTTTGATCACAACTTTTTTCAATTTATTTTACTTCTATATTTAATTATAAAAGATAATTAAGAAAAAATATTGAATATGAAAAGGTTTTTAAATGCATTTTTTTAAGTTTTAAACGATCTTTTAAAAATTAAATAAAAAAATATTTCTTAAAATTAATATTTACTTTATGTTTTAAAAAAGTTAAATAACTTTATATTTTGAAAATTCAAATTATTTAATTATTTAGAAAATTTTAAATTATGATTATATTTTAAAATAACCAAAAAACTTTTATTAAAAAAACCTGATAATCAACTAATTAATAGTAATTTATTTTCATAAAACTTTCTTTTAGTAACAGAATTTCAAGTTTTCAGGTGTTCTTATTGTTCTTGATATAAAGAACAAACATTACTGTTATTCAGAACATTAACAGTTATCTTTTCCCTTAGAGAAACATATAAGATATTCATGGAAAAGTTACACCTCTAAGCTATTAATCACAACTGCTTCAGCAATTGCCATCAACTTTGACAGCCATCTCATTAACCTTCCATTTACAAATGATAAAAATATATTGAAGACACACCTAAGTTCCAGCCATTTGATGTTCAGTGTGTTTTGCATTGCAAGCTTTAACTCATTATCATATTATTCTCTGAACAGATCTCAGATTTAAAAACCTTAAAATTACATGGTTGATCAAGAACATCTCCATTAAATAATATGCAATTTTGTGCAATGTACCCCAAATGGATAATCTAATGAGAAAAAATTAAAATATCATATGTCTAAGTATATATATATATTTAACAAGAATGAAATATAAATTTAAAATACATAATACTTACAGTGTGAAATTGTAGATGTAGTACTTGAGGCAGATTGATGTACTGTTGGAACTGATTTTTCCTCTTCAGTTTCTGATGATGAAAATATGCTTGTTCCTATATATATAGAAAATGTTTTTGATAAAAAAAAATATATTCCGAAAAAGTTTTAAAAGGAAATTAAGCATTCTTCTCACTTAGAAGACAAAGGTCATTATTTTTTTTACATTCATGTTTCTTTCAACACTTTAAAAATTTAAACAAATTCATGAAATTTTACTTTATAAATGGTTTATTAATCAATTTATAGTGTGTCGGCATTGCATGTCAAAAGTCAAATAATACTGAGAAGCTATATTCATCAAATACAGAATTGTACTTAGAGAAGAAATATGAGAAATTGGAGTGATACTGAATGATCCTATATTAAAATATTATAAAGAAATTAGTGGAAGGGTCATGTAAAAATAAATTATTCAAAAACTAATGGATAAAACAGTTTAGATAAACTTAAATGAGAAATAACAGAAAATAAAATAAAGTTACATAAATTAAACTTCATTCATTCCTTATCTTTATTTATTTATTATAATACGGAACAAATTTATTCATAAGGTATATCACAACACTTTTCATATTTATAAGTAAATTAAATCATATAACATAGCAAATAAATCTGCTTTGTCATAAATTTTATCATAAACTTACCTTGTAAAATATTCAATATTCTTTTTTGTGACATCAATTGAAGATGATGCAGACATAAATGCTTTAATTCAGATACAGAATAATTCTATAATTTAGAAAATTAAATTTTAATTTTTTTACATGTTTTCTGTATAATAATAACATTTTAATTATTATATATA
>AYEL01066467.1:0-31810 GCA_000484575.1 Olivierus martensii
TATTTTATTTAGTTTTTCTATTTATTCATATTTCTAATCATTTTAGATATAAATTTCATTAAATAAATTTAACTATTTATTTAATGTATATATTAATAATATTATCTACGATTTTGTAGAAATTAATACTAAATACTGTATTTAACTGACAACGCAGATTAAGATTAAGATTAATTTCAAAATGAAGATTATTTTTTTTATATATGTATATATTTAAAGAATATATTAGAATTTTTATATAACTACAAACACTGATTTTTTTTTTTTTTTTTTTAGGTCTCTTCCGAAGGAATCTTGCATGTCTACAACTACTGTTATTTTTTTTTTTTTTTTAAGGTCTCTTCCGAAGGAATCTTGCATGTTGGATTTCGTGTTCTGTATTTAACTTATACTAGTCTTAAAACCTTTTTAAAATTTTAAATATTAAAAATTTTTATTAAAAATGATTATTTTGTATATATTATTCAAAAATATTCATCTGGAATTTATTATTATTTCATATCAGTTTTTTCTAATAAATCATGCACATCATTTATTATTCTAAATTTAGAGAATTTTTAATTAAAAATGACTATTTCTTATTACTTGATATTTTTCGTAATTGTTAAAAATTCTTAAAAAAATTACCAACAAGTAATATTTTTTTAATTAACAAATAAATCAAAACTTAATTTTTAAGCAATTAATTTAGAAAGATTTATTTAGATTACATAATTAATTAGCAATGCATAAATTAACTTCTTATTCTATTTTCATGAGAAATTTTCTACATAAATATTATATGTTTTAAAAGTATTAATATTAAATAATATTAATTAATTTATACAAAACAATTTAATTACTTATTCAATTAGAGAGATGTAATAAATTATTAATTTAAAAAAAATTAAATTAAAATACTTTTTCTTTTATTTTGATTATAACCCTAAAAAGTTAGAAATCTCATTATATAAATTTTTTAATTCTTTTCAGTTACATCTGTCATTTTTGTCTTTGATCATTTTATTGAGCAACATATAAAATATGAGCTCAACTGAACTTCTTTCATAAAAATGATTAATGTTATGTATATAATAAATGATGATTAAAGAGATTGAATCATTGCTATATCAAACTTTCCAGAATGATGTAAAAATTTTGACAGACCAAAATTATAAGTAAAGACAAAATTTGAACTTGATTAGATTACTATTACAAATATATTAAATCACAAATAGTATCTCAACTATTTATTTAAAAAAAATACTATCCTGTATATAATTTTTCTTTTAACTATTACTATATTATTTACTTGAAAATTTTTAAATGAATAAAATTCTAATTTCTTTCATAAATCTTCTAAACTGAAGGAAAATAATATATTAAAGCTTATAATAGACTAATTATAAATAATATTAGTTTGAATATAATTTTTCCTCTTGTTTAAACAACACAATAGTAATGATAATATTTAAATTATTTATAAAAAATTTTTAAACATGAAAAATTTAAAAAATAAAGCTTACCTTTAAACATGCTGGTAAAAGTGCTTTTAAATCATTGCTTTTTATAACACTAAATAATTGATTTACCAATTCTTCTTTATTATTAATATAATGACCAATTGAATATAGTTCTTTATTTAGATCCATTTCATCGTCATCTTTGTCACATTTCTGAAAATTAATTTCATAAACAACTTATAATATCATATACATATTTTAACTGCAAAGTTCTAAGTATCAAGAGAGATAAAATCACTTTTAATCAATTTTGAAACAGTATTGTTCATCTGACAGAGAATGTATGACCTGCAAATTGAATACAGATGGGAGCCAATAATTAATTCAACATAAAGCTCATTACTACAATATCTCTATTGATATCTACTGTCTGTTTTCATTTTGAGAATCAAATCAAATATAACAATGTATTTAAATATTTTGCATGAATTTATTAGGAAAATATTATTTTATTGTCATTTTATATTATGATATTTTTTTTATTTTATCTTATATAGTATTGAATAAACTGTTAAGTTTTATATATATATAAAAATTTTAAATAGGATTTTAAAGAAATTTAGGGATTTTTTTAGGATAACTTACACAACTTGGGAATTTGTAAAATTTCACGTTATTTGTTAACGAAATAGGAAAAACAAAAATTCCCTAAAAAATCTCTAAAGGCGAAAATCGTCTAAAAATATCCCTCTAGATAAATAAGTATATTATTCGTTTCGTAAAAATGTTTCTGTGTTCTTCATACATTACGAAGATATAAATATTTTTCGGAATCTTATAATTGAAAGCTTTTCTACATCTTATCGTCTATCGGATTATTTCAAAGTATTTTCTACCGGTATTAAAAATTGGGAAAAAAGAAAAATAGACAGTTAAAGATGTTCGAAAGATCCCCGCTTCATAATAGCCCGCAGTTATGTTTACGATGATATATGGCCGTTTAAGAAGACAACGATTTAAAATACAGTAGTTAAAGCTCGCCAAACATATCTTTCGACCGTACTACATCGGTACGACAAGACAATCATGTTTTTAAAACATAGCCATTACTTACTGCCGAAGAAATCTCTCTTCCAAATACTTAAAACCAGTCGTGCTTACAAAATTACGAATCGAACCGGAAAAATGCTTACTTTTTTCCATTTAGGAAGAAATAAGAAAAAAATAAAAATATATCCACAAAAATTGGACTGAACCGTTGGAATCGATAGGAAAACTTTCCCGAAAGATAGCAGACCAAGAAAAGACATCGTGTCATTCTTGTTCAACTATACATCACTGCACTTGGCTAGCAATTCAGCAGAAATCTATTAAAACAAGCAAATAGAAAATTTATTACCTAGATAATAAAATTAATAACCCTCATCAGATAATAATCTCTGTTACAGTAGAGTTACTCCAGAGGAAACTGAAAGATATGCTCTATTCAACTTATCGTGTTGCATTTTGCGTGCATATTTTAAATTTATCAAAAATAGTAGGATTTGATAGATTTATTAAATTTGTGGTGAATTTCCTGAAGTAAATGTCATTATTCTACGCTACAGTGATCCATATAAATCCCTTAAACTTCCAATCCACTACGGCAGTTCTATCCTATATTTCTAAATGGGAAGTAAAATCGTTTAAGCGGAAATTTTTCTATATTTTAGAAACACATTGAATAGAAGATAATCCTCTGTAGGGATTAAGGAATAAATTGTTTACCTTGATTTAGATTCTAGGTATATACACTAAGTTGTGATGCACTTGTTCGCTTTTATTTTCCTTCTGTGTGGAAATCTGATTCGCTTTATATTTTCCATCCAGAAGAATGTTTTATAATATTTTTCTATCCACATAAATTCGGCAAGCATCCATCAAACTTTATCAAAAAAAATTTTTTTTGGTTTTATTTCCATGCTTACAAAGATGATCACATAATTGCCATTTTTCTTACTTCATCTGTTAACAAACTTTAAGATGATCAAAATGCTAACTTTATACATAAAAAGAATATATATATATATTAACAATAAAAATTGTTATCCTAAATAAAAACCATATTTTAAACAGGAAGTTCATTAGCATGGGAAAAAATTCCGAGAAAGTTTCTTAACAACATGATTCATTTTTGGTTAGTTAGAGTCAGTGACTTTTTGGGCTTTATGACACGAAGAGAGTCAGAACCGAACAAAATAAAAATTTCTTATAAAAGTCCCAACTGATTAGCCGAAAAGTCGACTTCTTTCAAAGTTTACTTTTCACTAATGGCTACTGTAAAAGCGCCATTAGTGAAAAGTTCTAAATTTCTTTAATTGGCTTTCAGAATGGCGACTTAGGATTTTTCTTCAGACTAATTAAAGTAACAGTGGATACAGCTTTGATGTTCGCTATATGTACAGAAAATAAATTGGTAGATACCAAATCACATTTACTACGTTTTACTTAGTTTCTGGTTTATTCAGAGTTTTCATACAATAAAAAAAAATATATTTATACATATAAAAACGGCTCTGAAATTTTTTTAATGTTTTTTTTTTCCCCTCTATAATAATACGTGGGTAATTTATAATGGAATAAATATCAATACAGTCCTAGTTACAGATTTTTATGAAAATAAAATAATTATAATATTATATATAGTTTTAAAATTACAATTAAAATCATTACATTTTATAAAATATTCGCATTAAAAAAATAATAATAATAAAAATAAAACTTAAAAGTTTAATAATGGTTAATGACAACAGATGGCGGAATGTATATGACGTGTTCGCCATCTGTTATTGCTAAACAGTACTAATTTTAGAGCATACACCAAAAATTATTGAATTAATTTTCGCCATATTCATCATAAAAATCAAAATTTCAGCTCATCTTCAAGTGATAAATATTTCTTTTTTAAAGAAAATATTATGCAAATTAAAATTCAAAAATTTCATTTTTATGTTTATAACTATTAATTAAAATAAAAAATTAATTTTGAGCATAAATGCCTTTTTTTTTTATACAGTAAAGTCATTATTGATTCTTACCTGAATAGTTGAAAGCTTGATATATTTATGATGCCATTTATGTATAATGGACGACAGTTAATCAAAAGCTAAACGGATAATCGATAAAAATTCTTTCGGAATTCACATTTTACGTTTAATTAGAATAATTTGGTAGATACCAAATACATTTACTACGTTTTATTTAGTTTCTGGTTTATTCAGAGTTTCCATACAATAAAAAAATATATTTATACATATAAAAACGGCTCTGAAATTTTTTTAATGTTTTTTTTCCCCTCTATAATAATACGTGGGTAATTTATAATGGAATAAATATCAATACAGTCCTAGTTACAGATTTTTATGAAAATAAAATAATTATAATATTATATATAGTTTTAAAATTACAATTAAAATCATTACATTTTATAAAATATTCGCATTAAAAAAATAATAATAATAAAAATAAAACTTAAAAGTTTAATAATGGTTAATGACAACAGATGGCGGAATGTATATGACGTGTTCGCCATCTGTTATTGCTAAACAGTACTAATTTTAGAACATACACCAAAAATTATTGAATTAATTTTCGCCATATTCATCATAAAAATCAAAATTTCAGCTCATCTTCAAGTGATAAATATTTCTTTTTTAAAGAAAATATTATGCAAATTAAAATTCAAAAATTTCATTTTTATGTTTATAACTATTAATTAAAATAAAAAATTAATTTTGAGCATAAATGCCTTTTTTTTTTATACAGTAAAGTCATTATTGATTCTTACCTGAATAGTTGAAAGCTTGATATATTTATGATGCCATTTATGTATAATGGACGACAGTTAATCAAAAGCTAAACGGATAATCGATAAAAATTCTTTCGGAATTCACATTTTACGTTTAATTAGAATAATTTGGTAGATACCAAATACATTTACTACGTTTTATTTAGTTTCTGGTTTATTCAGAGTTTCCATACAATAAAAAAAATATATTAATATATATAAAAACGGCCCTGAAACTTGTTAGTGTTTATACAGTAATTCTATAGTTAATTGCAAGTGTACAGCCGATATAAATGTTTGACTTGATGCAAAATTTAGTTTTATAACTGTTAAATGCACATGAATGAAGGTAATCATTAAAACAAGAGGAGGAGGGGGGAAATATCGATAAAATAATAAAATGCTTTATCTCAGTTGCCTTTTTTTGCTAGTTAAGTGGCAACTGATAGTTAAATCTTATATGCAGTGAAGCGTCATGTTTACAAAGCAGCTATGAAGAATATAAAAAATCGTTATCTTTGTTAGTTATGCCATCTGTTAACAGTTTTTTGATACATTTTTAGAAATTAAATATCGAATTTATTTAATTACATTTAAATATGTACATAAAATTTATATAATATTTTGAGATACTTTTAATGAAAGTATATAATCATATTTATTACGTCGCCATTTTTGTTTTAAAATGGCGTAACCGATCATTATGGTCCATATGAATTTGAAATTTTTTTATTCGTTTTTCAGTAAGATATTATTTATAAAAATAAATAGTTGATGGAAAAATAAAAATACTTAATAAAAAATAGGGTATAACTGTTCTGAAGTACTGTACAGAAGAAATATTTAAAATGAGTGCGAAATAATCCTGATATATTTGTTAATTTAACAGAATTATGGCTATACGAAGCCAGTTGATATTTTTTGATAATAATGGCACAGTTTTTTATATAAAATAGTTTAAAAAATAGCATTTTACGTAATATGAAGGAAAATTATAAAATAGTACGATATCTATGCATTTTTTAAGATTTAATAAATAATGGAAATTATTTAATAAAATACCCTTTATTTTCCAAGAAAATACGATATTTTCGGTATTATTTGTTCGAAATAGTAATGAAATTAATTTTTATATGTTAAGCAGTGTTTAATAATATGTGAACAACTTAAATGGTACAAAAAAAATCCTACATTTGATTTATATGAAGGTGGTTCAATAAATATGGTAACAAGACCTCTCATTGCATAAATTTTATTCAACTTGTACATATACAGGAAAACCTGTGCTGATGGCCACCTGAACTAGGTGGCCAACCTGTAAACCCTGGCCACATTAATATCCGCCCAAGCATATTGTGTAAAATGGCAAATGGCCGCCTCTGTTCCGTGGCCATGGCCAATGATATTTTTTTTGCATATTTTACGCCCCCTTTCTAATCAGGGAGATTACTAAGGGGACGGGGTCAGTTCCAACCACAGGCTGCACCCACATCTGTGGAGGGGGGCTGGATGGTGAAGGACGTGGATCACCGGGCCGGTCCCAGCACCCCGAAAAAAATCCGGGATCAGACCCGGGACACGAACCCGGGTCCTCCTGCGTGGCATGCTGACAGTGTTACAACTCGGCCATCCGCCCGCCTGGCCAATGATATTTAATTTTGGTACCTTGTGTGCAACATCTACTAGGTGGCCAGCAAATCGTGTTTTGATCAGAAATGCTGGATGGGCTTTGGATCTTCTATCAGCTGAGTATTCTAAAGTGAAAAAATCTCGAAAACAGACATTATTTACTGATTTCTTTCCTTAGATTTAATTAACAATGTGAAACTGTGTCATTTTTATATTTTAAACTTTGATGTTTAATAAAGAAAGTTGTAGCTAACTGAATCTGATGGTCAACCTGTGCTTGGTGGACACAATCTCAGCCGCCGAAAGCTGATCACCTAGCACAAGTTTTCTGTACTTATAAACACAGTGACGGATTTTGCCTTAAGGGGGCCCGAGGTGTGAGAGATTTTGGGGCCCCCTTAAGGCAAAATCCTTGATGGGAATATTTTTTTAGAAAAGAGATAAATAAATCTTAAAATAGTTTTTTTTAGAAAATCAATTTTGATTTTTAGAAAAATACATACATGTAATAAAATCGAATTTTGTTACATTGTTTACCTAAGTACGAATCGCATTTACGATATTCATAATCTGTTATAAAACTATCCGGGTATTCTTGGATTCAAAACATTGTTGTAGTATATAAATCTTGTTAAAAATCGTATCAAAAAATTAAATATACTGTATATTACTATCATAAAATAACCGGCCCCGTGAGTTGTGGGTTCGAGGCAGTCGCCTCTATTATGCGAAAATCAGCCACTGTATAAACAATAGAATGGTCTTTGTACATATTATTTTTCCACATATTCTCATACTTATCTAAACATTTGTTCAAATGGTACACTAGGGAATCTATGACAGCATTGAAGAAGTTAATGTCAAGCGCCTGAAGCCGCAATATGAAGGCTTGCCTACCACTCAGATGCCTCTTCAATGGTCCGAACAGATGAAAATCACTATGTGCCAGGTTGGAGTTGTAGGGAGGATGGTCTAGTACTTCCCACCAGTAGCACCATAACAAGTCATGCGGCGGCCGGATGACTGAATAGTAACGCTGTCGGCGTGCCACGAAGGAGGACCCAGGGTTCTCGTCCCGGATTTTTTCGGGATACTGGGCCCGGTCCGGTGATCCGTTCGTTCGCCATCAAAAGACAAAATCAAATCTCATCTGTATAATAATCGTTGAATCTATAAGCTGCTGTGGTTACGAGTTTGTTTGTCAAAAAACTCCGAAGTGAGCCTAATTGTCCTTCTGGTGAATATTGATAATTAAAAACTGTTTTCGTGAACAATTCATTTTATTAATGTTTAAAATTTTATAGCAAATTTAATAAACAAATAATATTTTCCATATTTTTAGGACATTTTAAATGAGTCTAATTAAAAACTGTTTTCATGAATAATTCATTTTATTAATGTTAATTTGTAGCAAATATAATAAATAGATGATATTTTCCATATTTTTAGGACATTTTAAATGAGTTATCTGCATTCATGAACATTTTATTAATGTTAATTTTTTTTGTAGCAAATATAATAAATAAGTGATATTAGGACATTTTAAATGAGTTTTATCTACATTTTTAATATTTACTATGATGGTTGTTGGAAGGAGCTGGAATGAATTAATAAATTTTCAATTAAATCCTATGGGGAAAGGAGCCGGAACGAATTAATCAATTTTCAATTAAATCCTATGAAGAATCGCGTCTTGGATAACGACGGTAATCCTGCAACGGATTACCGTCGTTAAAGGTACCACTGTAAATGAAATTTATATATTATTGAGATTGTCTAACCAACTAATATGATTAAAAATCATTAATCTTGGATCATATCAGAATATCTGTGAAGACAGTACTTAATATTTCTTGAACGTCTGCCATTTTTAAATGATTAAATGATAGCTTCAAGGTGAATTTTAATGGCAGAATATCACTACCAAATTTCATAAAAGTATGCTCGTTAGTTCGAAATTTATTAGTGGGGAGATACAGACAACAGACAGCATACCCGATCAGCATATGAATGTTCACTTTCCTTCAGGAAGTAGGATTAAAAAATGCAAAACTGAATAATGGAGAGGATCAAATGATCGATTCACCGATCTGAAATAACATACTGTATATTTTAGATTTATATATAAGCTTTGTATTGTCGAAATTTGAAGAAGAATGAAATCATCGTATATATAATGTTAAACATTCAATAAATTCATGTAAAAATTCAAAACAAGAAAGAAAATGTGACATATAATTAACCAAAACAATGTTTCCTTGATTGAGTTGAAAGTAACTGAAGAATAAAACCATTATCTTCATAATCCCTCAGGCTATGTTGGTGTACCTTGTGTAAATGTTTTATTCTTAATGGTTCACGCAATCTCCCACCAATACAAATGATCCGCAACCTTTTATGTAAATGTGGCTTTGAGTCGTTTAAATATATTTAAGATATTTTATAATTGCAACAACAAACTACAACACTTTTTATAACTACCATATTACTACTAATTCGTTCTTTACTGCTTAGAAAGTACATAAAATTAATTTTAAATAACATTTTCAACTTATGGTCTTCTTCTTTGTGACCTTCAATTAACCAGTTTTAACATCCTGTCAAATTAAAAATTTTCTAAATTATAAAATTTCCAGACTTAATGTGGTGAATACGAAAAATTGTACTTGATGCAAACTTTTTTTTGCATGAATTGTTGTAAGCTAAAAATTCATTACTATTCTAAAATTATTAATATTTCGTGTCTTGTTTTGTCTTTTTTTTACATTTTTACGTGGTGACTGTTTTTTATAGTGCTATATTAGTGTCAAGGTGATGCATTGTTTTGTACGAGTGATGTAAGAAGAAAGTACTTATTAGATATAATATTTTTACAGAATAATAATTAATTCTCGGAATAAGTTTTAATTAAGGATTTAAAATATTCTTCTCACAGAGAGACGAAAATCTGCTAAATTATTGGATTCATCGATAGGATTCTACTTTGACTGCCACGCGTTTTCGCGGCGCCGCGTGCGCATATCATGTATTCGGATGAAATGTATTCTTTTATCATGTATTCGGATGAAATGTTTGATGTTGTTAAACTACAAATCAGTGTATGCGTTGACGCATTGTTTGATTTATTTTGTAATAATAATAATAATAATAATATTAATTTCGATGCTAATACGCGTGTGAATGCATATTTAAAATATAAATAAATGGTCTTTCGTGCTCGATATTAATATGTATGTGAATACATGTTAACATTTATTTTATCGAGTACGAAAAAAGCGACTGGCGTTAAGGTGCGCGACGATGCGATTCATTATTCGTCGACGCGTCGCACTAGGGCCAGACGCTAAAACGCGTGACAGTCAAAGTAGAATCCTAGCGATTTGGTGCAAGAATAGTTTTATAAATTTTACAATATATTGATAGTATGTGAATACATGTTAACATTTATTTTATCGAGTACGAAAAAAGCGACAGGCGTTAAGGTGCGCGACGATGCGACTCATTATTCGTCGACGCGTCGCACTAGGGCCAGACGCGAAAACGCGTGGCAGTCGAAGTAGAATCCTAGCGATTTGGTGCAAGAATAGTTTTATAAATTTTACAATATATTGATAATCTAATAATTTATTTTATTAATTGATGTTAGAATATTTATTATTAATTGTTGGAAAATTCCAATAACAATGCATTTCTTTCGTTAAAAACGTATGACTATCTATGTCCAAGTTAATAAATATATTTTCTTCAAAATTACAACTTCTATTGAAGAAAAATATAAAAAAATTAGCCTAAAATATTTTTTCATGCATGTCTATTTAATTTGATTATAAATAAATTACGAAATATTATTTAATAAAGAGAAAAATAATTGTCGTAAGCATGAAATCTATAAATTTTCGTATATCTTATGTTGCAATATTTTGCTAATATTTTTTTATTTTTTCGCTGTTTTAATACAATAATTTTCATAATAAATAAATATAAAATTAATAATTTTATTTATGCTGAATATTTTTAGAAATTTTGAAGGAACTAATGGAATTTCTTAAATATAAAATATGTTTCGACATACTTTGATGGAGCTATAATAAAAAAAATCTTTAATAATGTGATTTATTATATTTATTCAAATAAAGGAACCATAAATTTATCAGTAAGATAATAAATTACAGATTTTTCAAAAATAGTACGAGTTTATACATTGATGTTTTCTAGATAATGTTGTTTTTAATCGTGTTGAAATAAACGATTGGGGCAAACTTTTGATAAAAATAGTCAACGCGCTATTTATTTGAATTCTAAAGATATTGCTAGTGTATAGATGAGCATCTTCCTCATATAAAATATATGGTTGAGTTAAACATTCTCTTTCCTCTTTCTACTTTCAAGCGACAGCCATTTTTGAGCCTAATATTGGCTGCTCACATCTGTGGTAGAATCAATTAATAAATGAAAGATAGAGATCATTAAATCGATTCCAAATAATTGCAACTATGTTTTTTATTTTTATTTTTACGCCACTTAGTATCTTACTGTTAGAAAGAGCATAAAAAGAGGAGCGAGAGAAATCTGTAATCATTTGGACTGCCGATCGTTTCTAAGTGCAGATTCATCTGCTGATCAGTTCTATATCTGTAGTAAGGTGGCTTTTTTGTGGTTTTATACCTCTTTCTATTCGAGACCATTAAGTGACGAGGCATTACAGGTTTCCCACAAAGATGTGGGTACCAAAGGTGGAGTTAATCGTCAAGTAGAGGATGAGGTTCAAACGACCTGGCCTGGACTCTTTCTGAAAATCTTTTAGAAGTACGGGATCCGAAATTGAATCCGGATCCTCTAGTGTGAAACATATCCGGCCAACAGTTCAAGATATTAATATCTACAAGATGGTCGCGTTAAATTTACTGTACAATTCGATTTACATGGATTATGACCCTAAACTTTAGCATTTAAGAGGCCTCCTCAAATGCATTTTTTTAGTGAAGCTTGAAACCTCTTGTAATGTAAGATTCTAAGCTGCAACTTGTCTAGCTTAATTATGAATTCGATTCTGATACCATATTTCCATCCTGGAAGGATCAGAATTCAATTATCAATCTTAAAACTTTCATATTTTTCAGGGAAATTCAAACCGTTGAACCCATCGTTCATCTGATGATCTCAAGAGTTTGAGCACTACTGGCGCTCATGCTCCTTAGTCATCAAATGGAGGATGGGGTTCAACGACCGGGCATAGATCCTTCTGAAAAACTTTTGAAAGTGTGGGACCCGAAATTGCCAATTCCATCACATTTATGGAAAAGATGATTCGACTTTCATTTCTGTAACTTTAATTAACAGGAACTTCTTATGAGGAATTTTTAAAAACTTTTATGGAATTAATAATTCCTTTTTCAATATCATCAATTGATGTAATCCCCTATGACTAGTCATCATCTTTCTCATGCATCGATTCACGAATCGATTTCATGATTAAAATCATTTTAATTAACACTCAATCTTTCACAGGACCGTGAGGTAGATTTTCTCAGTATGAAGCAAATCTTCGAAATGTCGCCCCTTAAATGTTTGATTTCTTCTTCTTCTACCCTGTTTATATGGAGGGTATGGCCCACCTGCCTTGTCCTCCGAGCTGTGGCTGGTAGTTATTGACGTCTGTTATAGTCTATTTGTAGTTTTAATAATTAAAAGTATTCAAATGGCTGTATGTGTTGTAAGATATTTGTAGTGATTCGAGGCCAGTAGATAGTTGCTAAGTCTGTAATATCAGAGACTTTGAAATTCAGTTTAGTGCTCAATTGTGCACGACCGCAGTCGTGCACAATTGAGCACTAAACTGTCAGTTGTACTTGCTGCACTGACGTACCAGAAATGGAAAGTCGTACTTGCTGAACTCCGTCCAGAAATGGAAAACTGTTTCTAATGTTTGATTTCGCTGCTTATGTCGCCCCCTTACGATGCCGCCCCTATGCTTCATAGCACGGAACGGCCCTGTTCTTCCATTTCTGAGAAATTATTATTCTATTTTTCATTCGGAGATTAATCATACGGAATTATCATATTAAATTATCTATTACTTTCAAAAATTCACGCAAAAATAGATATCTGATGAAATTTCATCATCAATCTCATCATTGAACCAACGATTTTTATGAAACTTATGTATTGTATAACAACAATTATAAGAAACAAAATCTTATTTTTCATTAAATATAATCAAGTTTTATTAAAGGTTAGGTTAGGTTAGTTCGGTTAAGCCGCCATATCCTCATGGGATACTCATTATCTGGCGGCGGCCACTTATAGAGCCCATCACAGGCTGGCCAACACCCATGATGGGGCCAACCGGATGGCTGAAGGATGGGGTTCAACAAGCCGGGCCCGGATCCCTCCTGAAAAACTGGAGGTGTGGGACCCGGATCCTCCAGGATGTTAAGCCGCAGCTTTACCACGCGGCCATCCGGCCGACAGTTTTATTAAAGCAACTGAGATCTGTGCATGAAGAAAGCGGCAGCTTTACCATGCGGCCATTCGGCCGACAGTTTTATTAAAGAAACTGAGATCTGTGCATGAAGAAATTGGATGGAAACAAAGTTCTAGATTTATAAAACATAGTTTTATTAAAGCAACTGAGATCTGTGCATGAAGAAATTGGATGGAAACAAAGTTCTAGATTTATAAAACATTGATGACAAACCTATATTAGATATAAATATTCCGTTCATTTTTAAATTTCTGTTTAACATATTAAAGAATATTTATAAAATATTCTATAAATATATTTCAACATTATTATTAATAAGATTTCATAATATACAACTTTGAAATCAGTGAAAAATTAAATTTGAAAGATGGGTCCTTTCATAATTTAATTTTAAAATGAGTTTTGCGAAATGATAAATGTTCAAATATATATATATTCCTTTATAAAAATAACTTCTCATGATAACCAAAAATATAAAGTGTAACAGAAAAGTTCCTTTCCACAATAACTTCCTTTTATCTCAGCCGAATAATATCCTCTGGCTAAAAGATCAGGAACTGGCACATCTGGTATTTGGAATTTATACGAATGAAGACTATATTGTTTCTGAAAATAAAATAATTCAAGTTTTTAATTTTTTTGAGTCATTTTATTTATTTTTTATGTTAAAGTTATTTAATGTTTTTATTATATATATATATATTATTTGGATGAGTTATTCCAAATATCAGCTAAATTGTTAAATGGTCTGAACTGTTCAGTATGGAGATTTCAGTATTTTTTTTTTTTTTTCAAATGCAGAATTATAATTTTTTTTTTATTTGGTACTTGCATGAAAGATTGGAAGAATATTGACAATGGAAGAATAAAAAAAAACCAAAACCAGTAAATGGTGATCAGAGAAATGAATTTTCTATGAATCATGTAAGTGTATTAAATATATTTGAGAAACATGTAACTTAAATAATTAAAATGTTTTTAAGAATATATTTTAAATAGAAATTATTACTACTTGCATTTTTTTATTATTTTAAATTTAAAATGATTTAAATTATCAAAATTTAAACAAGTCAATTTTGAAAATAGATTGAAAAAAAAAAAAGCAGCAGACATTTTGGAATTTTGCCAGAAATGTGAATGAGTCAAAAATTATTGTACTACACCACTACAATTTTATTTGAAAGTTTTAACAATAACTATAAAATGTCATACCTCAATAACTTCTGCTGGTTGCTTGGCACCTTCTAATTTAGTCTATTAAAACAAATTATATATATATCTGTTTTAAATCTTTATTGGTTTTATAATAATGCAGTTGTAATAATAATTTAATTATATTATTCTTACTCTTAACCACTCTCTTCTTTGTAAGTCACCTTCCAAATCCAACAATTCATCTAGATCTATTTCTACATCGTATGTCTGTGCATCATCCTAAAATTAATTAAAAATCAATTTAATATTTATTAAAAATACTAAAGAAAAACAGTGTAATCTTTATATAATGAAATTTCAAGGAAAAAAAATCATATACAGCTAAAATGCAAATTCAAAATATTTAGTTTAACAAATATTTTCAAAATTAATTTAGAATATTGCATTTAAAAATGATTGTCTTTTGTTGCATTTATATTTAATTGATCAATTTACAAAAAAAAAAAAAAAAAAAAAAAAAAAAAAAAAAATAAAAAAAATTAAAAAAAAAAAAAAAAAAAAAAAGAATCACTAGCTTAAATTTTGAGAACTTTTGCATCTGGAGTAATGATTCACTCACATAAGTAATATCTCATTTAATCAGATTATTTCAAGTTCAAGATATACTTAATAGTAAAAAGTTACAAATCTGAGTAATTTCTATACTCTCGAGTGCATGAACGATTCATTTCCCAGGTAAAAATTCTTTTACTTTTACTTAAATTACTTAAATTATTGATAAATTCTTACCCTGCATCCATAAAGAAGTTGTAATTGTTCATACATCCACATTTCAACACGAAGTCTTTTTCTTATTAAGCTCATCTGATGTTGTCCATATTTGGCAGTTAAGTATTTTTTCTTTCTCTCATGCACATCTTCAGGATCTGTGTCAAAGTTTACATGAAGTACAGATTTGGAGGGAATGTGATCTGCTTGCATTGTTTTTATTGCTGTGGCTGTTGATTCTGTATTATAAGTAGGTGGCAGACTACACTCCATACTTAATATCTACTCATTTAGCGTGATGCTGAAATAAAATATCAAACATTTCAAATATAAAAGTTAAACTGTCATATGCATTTAAAGAAAATGATTGTAAACTAATGGACAGAAAATGTAAATTCTTTCATTGAAATTCATTTTTTGCAGTTTGATGGAAACTTGTTACAGTTGGTTAGAGATTTTAATATCTCCTTTTCTCCAATTTGCAACATTTTATTAAATATTCATTCAAATTTCAGAAATTCTTGCAGCTGACAACACATTTTCAAAATTGTATATCCTTTTTTCCCTTTAACTTTACATTATCTCAGGGAACTTTTTTGCTTTATAGTGTAATGACATTGTATAACAGATGACAAATTGTGATTCTGTTCAGAGATGATAACTTCTTAATCATATTTGTAAAAGTATAAGAATTGTCTAGGATTACTTTATTGTTCTACTTGAAATTGTCCCTACCATAATTAAGTTTCATTTGACATTTATTTCCACTTATCCTAGTAATGATTGTTAACTACTGGGAGAATACAAACAGGACAATACAATTTGAGATTAAATCATTACATCAAATTCATTAAATATATAAGATTCAAAATTTAAATTTAATACATCAGTATGTTATTTATATATTTTAGTATTTACATTTATGATGTTTGTCTTTTATACAACAAATAAAATAATGAAATATATGCTATAATAACCAAATGTAATGTGAACAACTAAAATTTGAATAATTTATATAAAAAAATTATTTAATATCAATTAAAATATCTATAAAAATACACAATGCTAGCAGAGACTTTATATTTCTATTTTCGAAGTTATTCCCTTATAATTAGATATTAAAAATCATAATGTGATTTAAATTATTAAAAATAAAGTAAATATAACATATCAGTTTTACTTTTTTTGTGTTCTGTTTAAGTTTTTGAAGACAATATATTATTTTACCAGCAAGTCTCCGATTCTTGAAGTAGCAGTTAATTTATCTATTGATTTTGACATCACTAACTGTGAAATTAGCATTTAATTGTTGATTGTAAAAAGGTAGCTGATGGATAAGGCTAATATGAACTTTAATCAGATATTATAAAATTGGGTCTAAACCATAAATATATTAACATTTTTTAATTACATATGATATTTATTAATTACATAATTAAAATAATTTCATTTAATTCACAAAATAATTTAAAAATAATTTCTATTGAACAATATGGAATGTTAAGAGTTTTAATTTATTAGAGCTTGAATTCTGTATTCTATTCTACACAGGAATTCTTATTTATATAGCTAAAGCTGGCCTTAGTTTAGGATTGAAAATATTTTTTTTTGATAAAATACTTATTTTCTGGAGTTTGAATGAATTTTGATTTATTTGTCAAATAATCAGAATTATAGAAATTACATAAAGTATTTGATCAAAAATATCAATGATTGCTATAGTTGGATTTAATCCCTTCAGTATCTTTGATGTGTAAGATATCATGGCCTAATTATATCTGTATGCCATTAATTTGTATAGATGTCAAAACAAAGTGATAAAAAAGCATTTTAAAAAAATTAAATCCTGATTTTATTATTCCAACTATTGCAAATTGTGTTTTTGTGTTGATTTCATGAAAATATTGACTTTTGATGATGGTTCCTAAATTTTTTCAATTCCCGAAATTTTTTTTAATTACATTTTTACAAACATTTTGAATGGAACCTCTTAGTAGAATTTGGATTTTTTTATCCCATCTTGCTGATTATATAGTATAATATATATCAAAGCAAAGTTTTGAGATGAGATAAATGATATTTTTGAAATTTTAAGTAAAAATCAAATTTTACACACAATGAGCTATAAAATGCTTTAAATAGAAAAAATATTGTAGCAATAAGGATATATTGGTTAATTCTGTTAAAATAAACAAAAATATATCTTAATTGTTTATTATTTGTTTCAATTTCATTGAAATTTAGGAGAAAATTGCAAAAAACAAAATGCAAACACCTTAAGGCCATTTAAATGGGAATGGTACTTTTAAATTCAGAACAATAACTGCTTAAATTCAAGTTATAATTAAACATTTCTTAAAACAACATTCGATTATAAATATAAAGTACGGATATAAATATAAAACTATGAAAGCCATATATAAGCGTTACTAAATCAATGACTGGTGCTAATTTAATAACATCACCACAGGATAACATACAATCAAGCCAAGAACAGCGGTCATACCTGATACTATATGAACATATAATGGACAAAATTATAAAGAAAATTACTAAGGACAAACCATATAGACATATCTATAAGAGGAAAAATACTATATTTGCAAATTTAAGAAATGACAATGACAAAGTGTATCTACAGGACGTTTGTTGTGTGTCAAAATTGGGTAAGTTGGTACCTCATGAGTTCATGCCACAAAACTGCAACAGCATGTGGACATTTCCACTTCCTTGCTCTCCTGTGAAAAGAGGGAGCTGTTTTTAAAAAGAGTGGTTATGGGAGATGTACAGAATCCATTCTTCCACAATATTAAGTACAAACATCAATGACTGACTAAATAGATTGTGCCTGCAGTAGTGACTAAATGTGGACATTTTCCACATAAAGTTTTGCTGAATGTTTGGTGAGATATGCAAGGCATAATCTATTATGAGCTTCAGCCACTGAACCAAATCATTAGGGAAGGTCTACTATCAGCAGCTAGAGAATCTATGCACTGCCTTGCAGGAAAAATGCCTGGTACTCTTAATCATAAAGATGCGGTGACTATGTGAAATCACACAGGATCAATGACTTGTCCCAAGGTTCAAGAGTTTGGATGGGAAAAAAATTCCCCATTCAGCATATTCCCCTAACCTTGCACCATCCAATTACCATCTGTTTTGCAGCCTGAAACACTATCTTTCTGAAGTAAACTTCAAAATGTCAAGGAAGTGCATTGAACTCTGTCTGAGTTTTTTTGGATCGAAATCTTCATTTTCATTGTTCAACATTCAAAAACTTGTTGAACAATGAGAGAAGGTTTTAAATGGTGAGAGCACTTATTACAATGATTAAAAGATCTATTACAAATAAATTTTGTTTGTTTTCTTCACACATGCAAAAAATAGCATTACTTATAAAATGATCTGATATTTGTAAGCAGAGAAGTAGATATTATGACCAGGGCTGGTTGAAGATGACAAAAAAGAAATAGTCTCTGACAACTAACAATAAGCAAGTATTTTTTTCAATTGATTTTCATGTTTTTCAAAATGTTATGAGTGCATCAGGAGGGATCCAAGCAATTAAGATAGCATTTTTTTTAAATTAAAAAAAATTTTTTTTTATAAATTTTACTACCAATATTGGTCAAATGCAGATTCTTAGTTTACATTTCACTACTAATGAATTAAAGCAAATAAAATATTATTAATAAAAGAATTATTTTACTTGCTTAAATGATGTTAATATATTAACTTTTATCATAAATATTACATTAAAATGTAATCTATATATGAATTTTAATTAATTTATTTTAATAAATTGAAGTCTTGTATAAACTAGCAAAAACTTTTATCTGATGATAAAAAATTCATCTACTAGTTAAACTTGCATATTGATACTATGATAATAGTTTATTAATATTTGTACTTTTCTTTTAAGTCAATGCTATATTCAGAAGTTCCCATAAAGAATAGATTAAGGGAGAACAAAGAGATGATACTACAATATAAGCAGAGCCGCATTTACCATTAGGCACATTATGCGCAAGCTGGGGCCTCACTTTGTAGGGGGCCACGTTTTAAAACTTCACTCCTCACAAACAATAATATAAAAAACAGCCTCTTTACAGTTGCAAAATAAAATTCTTATTTTTAAATATTCATAATATAGTATAAAAATTACCTTCTATTACGTCTAATATAAAAAAACCTCTAAATTACCTCTAATATAAAAATTAGAGACCGCTGAAAAATTTGTTGAGGCCTCCCGTCTCCATTTGAAATATACTATTCTTTTTTTAAAATATAAAATTTACAGGAACTGTAGTACAAGTAGGTCTCGATTAGTGCAAATAATGGGTTCTGCGAGTTTCTCACACTATTCGAAGTATTAACTTAATGTAAAATAGATAATTGGTTCTTGCTTTGTGAGATTCTGGCCATTAGCCAACCTCACGATGAAAAACCAAAATACTAACTGTTTAAGAAATATTTATTTTCATATTTTACATCATTGTTCATCATCTAAATTAACAACTTACCAGGAATTGCGTCTCATACCATCATCAAACCAACTGCAAATCGAAACCAAAATAAAAGTCAATTTTTATCAATTTTTAATCAATCAAAAATCTTTACCATAACAAAGCTGAATAATAGTAATGTTAAATAGCTAAAAGCCCATCTTTCTGGTGTTACCCCTTCAAAGACAAGTGATTGTTCCTGGACTGCTCCTCGTCTGGTTTTACTAATCGAAAATTAACATTAATTTGTTAATTGACATCATAAAATGGGATGGACCTTTGTTAGTAAGACTGATCTATGCTTACAACTTGCATTAAAGACAGAGCTTTGTTAGTAAGATGGTCTATGCTTACAACTCGCATTAATTGAATATTTGCTCTCACTAACTGTTGCTTACAACTTGCATTAATCGAATATTTGCTCGCACTAAGTGAAAAATAGTATCATTTTTATAAGATGCACTAATCGAATATCACATTTTTCGAACTCGCACTAATCGAGGCCTACCTGTATTGCAAAAATTCATGTACGTGAGTGTATCACATATAAGGCAAAAAACTATGGGATAATAGATATTTTGCTCCCTATTGGACCCTATATCTACATATTTTGCACAATCGTAGAAGAATGAGAATAAAAATAGAATTGTGAAATTTTTTTAATTTATCACTATTCCTTAGTTTTCTATTCTAACTTGTAAAGTGAAACGAGATGGTTTGGGAGAACTGATTCTATACTGGGTTTGAAACATGGATATAAACAAATTAAAGAAGCATTACTTGAGCTATTGATTTCTCCTCATGAAAAATCCTTTTTCTAAATTAGAGAGCTCATCATTAGCTGAACATTTTGACAATTTAGAAACAGCAATATTAATAGTTGTATGGGACAAAATTTTACAACAAATAAATGCTACTAGTAAATCTCTATAAAATCCTGATACAGATATATTGTTAGGTAATAATTTGTTATAGTCTTTAGTTAATTTTATTTTAGATATAAGAAGTAGTTTTGTTGCTTTAAATGAAGAAGCGAATTTATTAACAGAAGAAACAAAATTTAAAGATGAGAAGAAAAGAGTGGAAAAATGAAAAAAAATAAAAAATAAATGTTTGATGAAGTTTCACAATCTAATCATAAGATTATATTTTGTGGGAAAGAAAATTTCATTACTAATACTTTTAATGCATTTGTGATAAGCTAGTTTCTGGAAATTAATGAAAGAGCAAAAACCCATTTAGACATATTAAATACGTTTGACATTTTTTGAAGAAGGCTATAGAATCAAGATAAGTACAGGTTAGCATTAATAAAATTTTACAAACTTATGGGACTGATATTGATTCAGAAAAATTTGTTGATGAAGTTAAACAATTTTTGATAATGATAAAGGAAGAAAATTTTTCAATTAAAAATATGTATATTTATAAATGATGGGTTAAGGCAGTGGTTCTTAACCGGTATTCCCTGGAACACTGGTGTTCCGCAAACGTGTTAAAAGTGTTTTGCGAAATTATGGCACTAAGGTCATTCAAGTAGGGCTTGCGATGTTCCGTGAGCCCTACTTGAATGACCTTAGCATACTCCGCAGTTGCATTTTATAATGTAGATAAGATTCAATTTGTATTTTCGAATAAACTATTAAACAGGCTTCCCACAAAAGCACTTCAGATTTTGCTACAGTTTTCGGCATCATATTTGTGTGAGCTAGGCTTTTCAATATTAATGAACATAATTAAAAAACGCAAAAGACTTAAGAATATATTTTTTTTGTCAATAGATGATGCCACTTTCCACTCAGTAAGAGTACTAAGTGGTGGAGCGAAACAAGCCCTTCCACAGGCTGCCTACCCGAGGAGGGGTCAGCCGGATTGTGGAGGACAGGGATCGACGGCCGGGCCCAGATCCCATGATAAATATTTTCAAGGGGTGGGACCCAAGACTCGAACCTGGGTCCTCCAGAGTAGAAAGCCGAAGCATTTCCACGCGACCAATCCGGCTGATGACTTAAGAATATTGTCGAAGAAATGAAAGTAGCTTTATCACATATTAGATCTGACATTGCTCAAATCTGAAAGATAATTAGCTCAGGCATCGCATTTTTTTTTGTTTTTTTTTTTTGCATATTTTACACCCCTTTCCACTCAGGGAGATTACTAAAGGGCAGGGCCAGTTCCAACCACAGGCTGCACCCACACCTGTGGAGGGGGACCGGATAGTGAGGGACGGGGATCGCCGGGCCGGACCAGTACTCCAAAAAAACTTTTCAGGAAATACCAGACCCCAGACGCGAACCCGGGTCCTCCTGCATGGCACGCCAACAACGTTACCACTTGGCCATCTGGCCGTTCAGGCATCGCATTAAATTTGATTTAAAAATGTTCCATTTTCTAAAAGAGTTATTTACAGTTCTTAAGAATATATGTTTTTTTAATTAATATTTTTCACTGTTATTTAATGTATAATATATAATTTTTAATAAAATACATGTTCACGCATTATTTGTTTTATGATCTTAGTAATATGATCTTAGTGTTTTATGCAAATTTTCTTTACATTCAAAACTGTTCCATGATTTCGAAAAGGTTAAGAACCACTGGGTTAAGGTCTACTTTACCGAACGTAGAAACAATTTAAAAAATATTTTGACTATGCCTATTTCAAATGCAAGTGCTGAACGCTCATTTTCAGTGTTGAAACAAATAAAAAATTATTTAAGAAGCAACTCGCATCAAAATAAAATAAGTGATCTGTCGTTATTATGCAATGAATCAGAATTAATGGATTCGATTAATTATGATCACACTATAGATATATTTGATAAAACCAAAGCCAAAAAAATTTTAATTATTAATTTTTTTAATATTTAAATTTGAACGGATTTATTTTTATAATTATTTAATACAAAATATATGAATGCTAGTTATTTTTATTTTATTAAAATCAGTTAATCCAAATCTAGCCAAATTTCCCCCAGCGGTTTATTTTAAAATTAACTGCCAAATTAATGGGTTTCGATTTGCATAAAATGTGCCCAACAATATTTTTGAGTCGCTCAATAAATGCGAACATTAATAAATCTTAATCTTCATTCTTCTAGGGGATTTACACGATTCCAATGATTCTAAACAAGCCAAACTTCCCCCAGCGGTTATTTTTTGTATTAACTGACAAATTAATAATTATTTTAAAATTATGCCACGGTGCCACCATCTATCAGATTAATAATTAATAATTTAAATTTAGGCTAAGGTGGCGCCATCTGTTGTTTAATAATTGAACTTTAATTTTTACTAATTTCCCGAAATTAAAAATTTGTCTTTGCCTGAAATTGAATCCGGGATTTCGGGTTACTGTCCCGACGCCTTACCAGCTAGATTACCAAGGCTCTGGCAGATTTCCAATTTTGAGATGTATATAATTTAGAGATTATCAGACTTACTCCAACACCACCGCTCCCAGATGGGCTATACCTAGCCACAGGCCCTCTATGGCAAATCCGGGCAGACAGATTGGCTCAAGTTAGATAACAAATCTTAATCTTCATTCTTAATAGATGGCGCCACCTTAGCCTAAATTTAAATTATTAATTATTAATCTGATAGATGGGTAATTCCGGGCAGACAGACTTGGCTCAAGTCTGTCTGCCCGGATTTGCCATAGAGGGCCCATGGCTAGATCTAGCCCGTCCGGGAGCGCTGGTTTCGGCTTAAGTCCGATAATTCCTAAATTATATACATCCCGAAATTGAAAATCTGCCGGTGCCTTGATAGTCTAGCTGGTAAGGCGTCGGGACGGTAACCCTCATTGAAATGCAAACATTTTTATGCATTGAAATTACTTCAGCAGGATATTCGAAATTACTTTACATCAGATAATTAAATACAATATTCTAAATTACTAGTAAATATGCTTGTCAAAAATGACGGGTAAAATAAAAAAAATTACCTGATGTAATTCTTTTTTAATATTGGTATAGATAATATACTCTTTAATATGGGATTGAAAATGTTGAAGGAATTAAGAAAAAAAAACAATTTCAAAGTATTTTAATAGACTATTAAATAATCAAAGATTTCATAATAATAATTGGAAACATTAGACAGTAAAAATAATTCATTAAAATTGTATAAACAGTAAGAAAAGTTTTGAATATTAATTCAAAATTTGACAGATATCAATCATTGGGCCACAATAATGCTGATGAATGAAATTTTTGTTAAATTTGTTATTATCGATTTTAATAGCCTTTGTTAGAAGCGTTGGTTGATTATTTGCTTGTAATATGCTTCTCTTCTTAGCACGATATCGTTGCTGTCTTTTTCAACTTTTCCGACGTAGTTTTTCTTCTCGTGATTCCATTTTAAACTAATAGATAAAAAATAATTGTTAAATTTGTTATTATCGATTTTAATAGCCTTTGTTAGAAGCGTTGGTTGATTATTTGCTTGTAATATGCTTCTTAGCACGATATCGTTGCTGTCTTTTTCGACTTTTCCGACGTAGTTTTTCTTCTCGTGATTCCATTTTAAACTAATAGATAAAAAATAATAATAGCATAGTAGTCAAAATGTATCTATAAGAAACTAAAATAAACATGCTTTTAACAATTTTAGTTTTGGTAAAATACCACCAAGCATCAGCATTATTGTGGCAGCCTAATTATCAAGTCTGCCGAAATTTATATCTTAATATAAGAATTATACTTTAATCTAAATTGATGCAAAAAAAAAAATGTGTTGGCTGGTCTAATGTGCTCAAAACAGATTATACATAATATTTATAATTGCCTACAACCACATGGAGTCAACTCATTAAGCATAACAAAATTTAACTTATACTAACTTATTTAATATAATGATAAATAGAATTATTGGATTAAATATTAAAAGATATAATAAATATTGAATTAAAATAAGGACTATGCATTTAAAATAAAACTACAACACAACATGTCTTTGAATATATACTTCAAATTTCAGTTTGATAGCATAGGAGCTAACATTCGCCATTACTTTCAAACGTAGTGATCATATAGTACAATGAGACTACTCAGATACCTAACGACCGATTTTTCTAAGCCAATAACATCACCAGCTAGGCGTACCACGTGGTCATCGTAATCCAATAATATCACTTAAAAAGCGTTACTCTTTTCAAGCTTGGGCTTTTATATATATAGATTCTAATTTATTTTGTTTAATAAATGCATGTTTTGTCCATCTTATTTTTCATTTATCTATTATTACATGCAGATTAACTTTTAATACATTAATATCTTGTATATATATTTTTAAACATTAAAAAAATTTATTTGCATATTTTTTCCCAAAACTTTTTTTTAAATCATTTAAGCTGGAGTTTTACAAACCGTGAGCCACCATTGCTGCCGTCAGGGGGCCGCGAAAAAGGCGATACGGACAAAATATCCCTTAACTATTATACTACATTAGACAAAATTCAGGTTTCTATATAACGAAGTTTCTATATATCAAAACTTTTCTAAGACACCTTCAATTTCGATATATGGAAGTCCAACTGTGTATATTTTACTATGATTTTATAATAATCAAAATGAGTTGAAATATACTGATGATGCAAAACACCATTTCATATATTTAAGAAATTTTATAAATATATTAATAGAAAATGCATTTAATTTCAGTTAACTCCAAAATTATATAGAAAAGTGTTAACCATTTTGGATCATCATGTTTTATCAAATATTACAAATCCACCTCTTCTTGCTGATTTTCTTACTACAGCATATAATACTGGTATGTAAGATTTTTAAATTTTATATAATAGTTGTTTATTGCATTTATTTTCATATATTACCTTTTTCCTATTTTTCATAGCTCAAATTATGGGAAATAATGTTTGAGTCTATTTTTGTAAAATTAATATAAAAATATTGCATTAATCCAAATTCAATAAAACTGTATATATTCAATTACTATTTAGCAGAATTTCCTCTTATCCAGACTGATTTTAATATTTATATTTAAAAAATAATAGTAAATAATTAAACATGATCAAACAATTCAACATTTACAAATACCACACTTTCAATAATAATAAATTGCCATAATAAATGCAATAAAATGGAAAATTGTTTAGCCATAAAGTTTTGAGATAAACAGATAATGCAACAGTGTAATACATTACAACCAGAAGTAATAAGTTCTTGAATATAATTATCAGTATTACTAGCACTATGACAGGAAATTAATAAGTATATACACAAAAAAACGTAAATAAACCACAAATTAAACAAAATGAAATTAAACTTCATTTTGTTTAATTTGTGGTTTATTTACGTTTTTTTGTATATATATTTATTAATTTCCTGTCATAGTGCTAGTAATACTGATAATTATCTCATTTTTGGCAGTGTAACTGTTTTTTTCAATTGCTTATCTTGAATATAACTCCATTTTTTATGATATACCAGATAGAAATATTGTTCTTGGAAGTTTTCTGTACATATGTTCTACCTATAGTATTATTGCTAATAAACTTGCACAAAAAATAATAATGAATTATAAATTTTAATCATAAATAACATTTCCACTAATAACAGATGAAATTAGCAGACTAAGATTGATGGTAGTAAATTGAATTAGTATCTTATTTACTACCATCAGTTTTAGTCTGCTAAAATTGGCACAGTGACATGCAATAGTGATATGGAATGTTAAAGCAGGATCAAAGACAAGAAATGATGTCTTCCATACTAACAATCTGACAGACTACTTAATGGCTATCCAGATACATTTTTTTTTTTTTCATATATGCAATATGGCAAAAATTTTGCTTTAATCCAGTCTAATGTGATTGATCCATTACCATCTTTTTAAATAGTTATGATGGAAAGTTGATCAATGCATTTATTGATATGACAAAATTAAATAAATAGCAATAATTGATATGCATTAGAAATGTAGGCTATATATGGATTATAATATAGAGAAGAGATGACCACTGATCAAAAACACTTACAAAATAGTCTCCAGTGAAGAATAAAAGAAAAAAAGGCAACTGAAGAAAAGGTGAAAGGATGAAATAGAAGAAATGACATGACTACAAATGGATGAGACAATAGCAGAGAGAAGCTGGCAAGAAATTGGGAGATCTATATCCTCCATTGATCACCAAGACTAATGATGACAAATATAGAATAATGGTTAATATTTAACCTTCTAAATATTAACCACAACAAATAAGAACAGAAAGATTTCAAATTAATCTTAAAAATAAATTTTCATTGTGTGAAAATTTTTAATAATTCTTAAGATAATTTATATTATATAATGGTATTATAAGACAAATAATCATTCTGAATTAAATATTTTATTATATATTCATAAAAATCAAATTTTAAAAATTGAATTATAAATATCAACATCTTAATCATTCAAATTATCCAAAAATCAAATACAGTGAAACCCCGATTTTGAAACTTTTCAGGGACTGGCCCGAAAATTACAGTGAAACCCCGATTTTGAAACTTTTCGGGGACCGGCCTGAAAAGTCGGAACGGGGAAACACACGAAGCCGGAAACTCTGATGACGTCATAATAAAAAAGTTATATAATTAAAACGTAGGAAGAGGGAAAGTTTTATATTGCATGTATAGGAAAATGCTCGGACTTCCGAAAATAGACGTTTAAAGCGGGAAAGTCAAGGGAAAGTTTTACATTGCATGTATAAGAAAATGCTCGGACTTCCGAAAATAGACGTTTAAAGCGGGAAAGTCGTATGATACGGGAACGCACGCGAGGGTTTCACTGTATTTTATAATTTTTTGTATCTGCGTGGTAGTTCCCAGATACTATTTGAAATATGATACAAGTTTTCACATTTTATTTATTTATTTTTTATTCTATTTAAATTATAGATAATCTTTATATTCTGATCTTACAATTACCCTTGTGATATTCTGAACTTGGCTATTTTTAAAGTGTTGGCTAGAAATACTTTTTGATTTTTTACAAATGTAATAAAGCAATCTCTTATCGCCTTGGGATCTAGGATCAAATCTAGATGATTAAATCATCTTAAAGGATTCAGTATTTTATTAATATTACTAAAATTATTACCATTATGAATCATTTTGATTTGAAGTGGGATTATCAAAACATAAACCTCATCTTAAGTAGAGGACTAACTGTTTTAATTTATATAGTCTAAAACTAAATTGTCAGATAATTGTAATAATATAAGATGAACATATCATTTATTAAATTAGTATTAGTAAAGAAATAATATAAAAATGGTGTATTATTACCCATATTCAAATTTAACCCACAGTAGGATTTTAAAATTGGAAAAAATAAAAATGATTTTATAATAGGAATTGAAAAATAAGAAACATTCTTATTTACTTAAATAGGTACTAATATACAGTGGGTGATCAGTTAACAAACTGTTTGGATAACAAACACTTTCACAAAAAATTTTTATATTCGGATAATGAACAGTTCACAGAACAAACTGTGGGACCCATGGACTGACGGAATGACAGGTCGGCTGCATGGTAAAGCTGTGGCTTACTATCCTGGAGGATCCAGGTCCCACTTCTCCAATTTTTCTATTTTCATAATTCAATACAACAATATTAGTGTAAAGTCCAAAACAAAGATTATATCATGTCATTTCAATTTGCCTTTCAAAGCATTTCTTCAAAAACAATGTTGCATTTCCAGAAAAACACATGGTTAACACCAAGTGTTTTTCTGAAAAGGAGGGACCTAATAACATCCGTCTACCGTAAGCCGGTCTACGAGCTGGTGCTCATTCCCAACTAGTCCAAGGACCCAGTGGCGTATAAAAAAGCTGCCTTCAGATTTTTCTTCAGAAGAGCTATCATGTACTGTAAGAAAGATGAGGACGCTAGGAGAGAGGTAGAATATATTCTGAAGATAGGAGAAGAGCATGGGTATAGAAAGCTCTTCGTGCTGAGTATTTATGAATCAGTAAAACGAAGCTTAAACAACAAGAATTCCCAGAAAGAGAGAATAACAAGTGGGAGAGATGCCATAGAAGACACGAAGAGCTACGTGTCAGTATCACATAATCTAAGCAATTATAAATTTATAAGGAGGATAAGAGAAAACCAAGGGAAGAGAATAGCGACCAGAAAGCTCCCGACGGTGTTCAATAGATTAAAAAACGAAAAGGATCCGTTGAAAGAATCGGAAAGAACAGGAGTGTACGAGATACCGGTAAGAAATGTGAAGAACCAATACAGGAAATATATAGGGGTCACCTCCCAAACATTAGAACAAAGACTATCCGAGCACATTTTAAGAGACATCCGAAAAGGGAATCCGAAAGTGCGGCGCTAGCAGTGGATGCGTATGAGAATGATACTGAAATAGACTGGGATAAGGCTAAGGTGGTGAGACAGGTAAGTAAAAAAGAACATGTTTATATAACAGAAGCATTGGAAATAGCAAGGAGACAAACCGGAGAGAACTTATTGAATGAAAAAGTGACAAGTATACCTGAAGCATGGGAGTATGTGATTACGATGTGAGAGAAAGCTAAAACTTTTTACGTTTGTTACTTTTTAATTTAGTTACTAGCGGAGAGAACTTATTGAATGAAAAAATGACAAGTATACCTGAATCATGGGAGTATGCGATTACGATGTGAGAGAAAGCTAAAACTTTTTACGTTTGTTACTTTTTAATTTAGTTACTTTAAAAAATTGCACGTTGCTTATATTATTATAAAGGAACCAATGAGTTATGTAACATGGTAACCCATTTGTTATTAGTTAGTTATAAGTTTAAATTGAATTCTGTAGAACTGCTGAATGTTCTAGAACAGCTGAGAAAACTTGTACGTATGAACCTGAAGATGGCTTTAAAGAGCTGAAAACGTTCGTTCAGTAAAAGATTCGTTGTTTAAAAGTGTCTCTACTGCTTATTAGTGCTTGTAAAACTGTATATACATTTATAGGAGTTTAAGTAGTTGCTATTGAGTAAGCATGAAATTATATAATTTTTTATTTATTTTTTTTTGGGTCTCCAGATCGAATTAATTAAATTCCCATAAAAACCTATGGTAAATCGATGATTGGTTAACAAACAACAGGTTGCAAAGTCGCGGATTTTAATGAAGATCAATAACAATAATTATAAACTAAACCTAACGGTTCTAACGACTCTTCAATCCAGAGTTCGGCCTGAGCTCAGGTCTTAAACTAAATTCTAACTTAAAAGTAATTAACTTCAAAACAATCTAACAACAATGTAACATCTAACCGGCAAAACAAAAGCGGAAACTTACAACTAGAAGTAACGAATAAGTGTTAGATTGAAAACAAAAGACGATGTTAAACTTATACTAATAATTGGAATAAATTCTCAAACAAGTTAGATGATAAAAAATAAAAATAAAATTTATTAGACTCAAACACTTACAAAAATGTTAATAAATGCTTTTTGGCATAATAAACACTTACAAAAGTGTTAATAAATGCTTTATTGAAACTATAATAAAGCTCAAAATGTTAATAAATGCTTTATTGAAACTATAATAAAGCAACAATCAAAATGTTAATCAAAAAGCTGGTTTAATCCAACTCAGATATCAATTATTATAGTTAACAGCACTATGGCAGGAAAAATATACATAATAATAAAAACACAGTAAACGTCTTAAATTTTCAAGTGGCTCGTATATAACAATATATCTTTTGAGGAAATGCAATCCTTTTCAATAACGGACAATTGCAAATTAAAAATTAATATATTTTTAAAATATATTATTGGTTTTTAAAATATATTAAATAATTTTAGTGCTTTTTTTCCCTTATATTTATTTCATATGATTTCTTCCTTACTACATGATATAGCTTTATATCAGTGGTTCTCAACATAATTTTAGTGCATTTTTTCCCTTATATTTATTTCATATGATTTCTTTCTTACTACGTGATATAGCTTTATATCAATAAACAATTGAGCCGTTTTCTTTGAAAGTGGTGTAAGTCCATTTTTGACAAAAAATTAGTTAATGATAACAATAAATGCAATCTGCTATGAGCTTTTTATCTGTAAACATTTCCCAAAAAAATCTTTCAAAATTTTCATCATTTTGTCAATATAAATTTACGTAGTTAATGAAATTGCAAATATAATTACTTTGAAAGTGGTGTAAGTCCACTTTCCGCAGAGACATAATATTTAGTTCAAAAATTATACTACATAATTTCTCTACTTCATTTTTATATGTGTGGCAACACTGTTAATGACATAAAAAATGAAACGGGATGATTTTGTTTCTACGAAACCACTAAAACATACAATTCTAAGAAGACGAACAAATACTAATGGTGAAGAGGTAAACTGGCTGAAGATATGTTGGATAAGGGTTTTAAAAAACAAACCATATACAATACTGTATAAAACTTCATTTGATGAAAATGCGGAGTTTAAAACACTAGATTTACATCCCGGACGAGGAAGACCACGAAAATTTGAAAATATAATACTACCACCTTTATATCATCATGCCAGGCCCATCACATCTGAAAAATTAAAGGATATGATGATCTATTACCTTATATTCTTCCAATACATTATCACTATTTTCAAAAACTTTCTCATAATGATAAAAATAAAAAATTGCACATATTAATATAAAGTTGTAATTAAAGTAATTTAAATGGCATTACCTGAAGAAATATTGAAATAAAGCCTTTTTATTTTGTTGTTTTGACATATTTAATAAAAATTTCATAAAAAAAATTGGTTTGATTCAATTGAAATCACATATTTAATATTTCATAAATGTATGATTTTCACATTTTGTTGACTTTGAAAGTGGTGTAAGTCCATTTGAGGTCATCAAAAGTATAAATTTCTTTTAACTAATACTTTAAAAATGATCACATTATAAACTTAAATCAATTTAATATTTAAAAAACATAAAATGAGCGTATTAACATATACCAATATTTTTCAAACCATTCAAATACAAACC
>AYEL01066468.1:0-10562 GCA_000484575.1 Olivierus martensii
TATTTATTTATATATTAATAATTTTAATTGTATTTATTTGATGGTAACACAAAATTAATGACCGTGATACAATATTAAAATTATAATAAATAGTAAACATATAAATAAATATAATAAATAAATAAGAAATAAATATTAAAATTAACATAAAAATATTACTTCTAAAGTAAACCATATAATGTTTTAAATGGTTTACTTGTATTCAGTATTACAACTCAGTTAAATCAAATTTATTAGATATAAGTATAAAGAAATACTTAAATGATTGTAATATTGAATTTAAAGTATAAAATAAATTAGAATTAGAACCAAGGGTGTGCCATAGTCAAATTTGATGCCTAGTTAATTGTACAGAATTCGATATTCTTATTTTGTTACTTTTTCTATGCTGCTGACTGAGTAGGGGGTTAATTAAACGTCTTTGAGGTAGAAGTTTTACAAGTCACAGTAGTATTTTGTAACAAATCAATTCGCATTATAATGTTCTTGTTCTATTTTATATATAATAATACAGCTTTAAACAAAATTGATATTTTACTTAAAATTGATTAAAAAATCAATTTTGTTTAAAGCTGTATTATTATATATAAAATAGAACAAGAACATTATATTGCGAATTGATTTGTTACAAAATACTACTGTGACTTGCAAAACTTCTACCTCAAAGACATTTAATTAACCCCCTACTCAGTCAGCAGCATAGAAAAAGTAACAAAATAAGAATACCGAATTCTGTACAATTAACTAGGCATCAAATTTGACTATGGCACACCCTTGGTTCTAATTCTAATTTATTTTATACTTTAAATTCAATATTACAATCATTTAAGTATTTCTTTATACTTATATCTAATAAATTTGATTTAACTGAGTTGTAATACTGAATACAAGTAAACCATTTAAAACATTATATGGTTTACTTTAGAAGTAATATTTTTATGTTAATTTTAATATTTATTTCTTATTTATTTATTATATTTATTTATATGTTTACTATTTATTATAATTTTAATATTGTATCACGGTCATTAATTTTGTGTTACCATCAAATAAATACAATTAAAATTATTAATATATAAATAAATATATATGTATATCATACTAAGAATACTGAATTCTGTACAATTGACTTGCAATTAAAATTAATAATATATAAATAAATATATATGTATATGATACTAAATGCTCATAAATAATTCATACCTTTAAAAATCATGTTAATGGTCCACAAAATTTTAAACTGCAAATTTAGTGGTCTGCAATATCTAAAAGGGTGCTGACCACTGATCTATACCACAATATGGCACTATATTGTTCTCTGACTAAAAGGATGACAATGCTACATGGAATGATATTGTACCAGTCAAATAGTATTTAAGATCAATAAACAATACAGAAAACAAAGTTTTCTTTCATGTAAATTATCCAGTAAATCTTAACCATGTCATTAATTAGAAGCCACTACCAGAAAAAAGTAATCAAAAGCATTTTATTGTTATCAAAATATATAATATTAGAAAACTATATTAATTACAAATACAGATATAGTACTTCATGGTGCAGTAAAATAATTTTACTTACAACAGTCCACCCAAGTCCACATAAATGTAACAAGGCACCATAAACTCAATTAGGATAATACACAGATAAAAAAAAGATTATTCCTTCTGACAATCGCTATTTGTTCCAAAAAAGATTGAATAAGAAAAGCAAAATCAGACATCATATTAGATTATAACAAATATAAAACTGGAGTAGAAAGAAGTTTATGAATTTGATAGCATATGATTACAGTACAAGAGAAATCTAAAAACTCTAGAAACACTAAATGATTAATAGGTTATTTTTTAATGTAACTAAGCCAATCCTTGAACTGACTAATCACTTTTTAAGAATAAATGCACATGTCAATAGAAATTAATATAAAAAGACAAATGCAGCAGACAAAAAATGTCATCTAATAAATTTTATGCAAGAAACAGGAGAAAGTTTAGCAATAAAAAGTGGAATTGAATGCCAACAAGAAGTGACTACTAGTTTCAGTCACCTTCAAAATCTTTACTTTGTTGCTATGATACCACTGACAGGAAAGAAGAAAAAGCCTGTGTGTATTTGCAAAATGTGTTCAGACAAATCAAAGGTAAAACAAACAAAGACAAACAGGCAAAGAGAAAAAAAAAAAAAAACAGTCGGACAAATCAAAGGTAAAACAAACAAAGACAAACAGGCAAAAAAAAAAAAAAAAAACAGTCCAGTGGTGTCCAGATTGTCAGATACCACTATACATGCCAGAATGCTTCACAAATGATCCAATTTAAAAAAATTATGTATAATTTTTATATTTGTAAAAATTTTAAATTTCTCAAATAAAAAGTATTTTATATATCAACTTCTTTCTTTTTTAAAATAATAAATAAATAATTTCCTTCTGATGATAAAAATATGGTATAACTAGGAGCAAAAACAAAAATTTTTAGGATGTTTTAATTATAATAGTTTTACAAAATTTTTCTTTTGAAAAAATAAACTAAGCTCAAAAATTTATAAAAAAAAATAACTATTTAGAAAAATTTACAGAGATTTTTTATTTGAAATAAGGAAAATATCCATTTCCAAAATTTTTTCTAAGTTTATGAAATTTTTATATCATAAACTTAGAATAAATAAACAATTAAGATTTTTTAAAAAGACAGAAATGCCGAGTTTACAGTGAATGGGAAAGCTGACATTTGCTGGACATCAATGTCTTAAAAGAAAATTTTTTTCAAAATATGTGTAAAACTTACCTAATAACAGCAGATGGTGTCACTATACAACAGTAGAAGTTTCAGAACTGAATAAAATTATCCATTATTATCATGATAAATTAAAAATAAATTAATTACAAATTACTGTTTTTAACAATTTCATTCTAACGAATACCAAATTACAAGCAAAATTCTGCTCTTAAATGAATTCTGATGTAAAACTCTGTGGAGTTCTGCCTCTTTTCCTCCCTCTTTTTTCACAGGTGCATTTGTTCTATATTGACTTATATGCAGATGCCTTTCATAAAAAAAAATCAGCCATGGACTGCATAGGAAAATCAAACATACTATTGCCAGATGACTGATCAACCATATGGATATACTATAATGTTCACTCTCTTTAGTTAATTAATATAAATATTGTATTATAACTATTATCGTTTTAAATACAATTCATGATATGAGTTATATGCAAATAAAATTGACACATATTATTTAAATATAAATATTTAATACTGTAATTAAATCCAATATAAAAACTAACAAAACAAATAGATTTTTAGATTTAATTTTTGAATGATCTTTTCGCATGAATAAAAAATTTGATTATGTAAATAAATTACTAAATATCTCATAAACAATGCCTTGGAGAGGAAGCAAATTTCATATAACTGACAGGAGAGGACCAACATTGACAAGGTCTTTAACAAACAAAACTTATAAACATTAGAATTTGTGGTTTCTGCTACCAATTCCAATTAAAATAAAACATCAGATTGAGTGAATGAAATCTGAGAACCAATTAGGATCTTTTTTCAAAGGTATTGTTTGTGAACACACACAAATTCTCATTCTTGAGGTAAGAGCAGGAAATTTCCACTTTTTAAAGATTTCGTTGGTTTTCTTGTTTGAGATTTCATGTTAATTTAACATACAGATTGTCTGTATATTATACAGCTATCTGTTTGTCTGTATATTATATGCTGAGAATTTGTATTTTAATCTATTATTTTAATAAATATTAGTATATATTTTTATTAGTAACATAGTTGTTTTTACTCTCGTAAACATCTAACATTGCTCCAGATTCTGATTGCCACTTACACCTCATGAACCTTTATTAGTTTTTAATAAAATGTATGCATTTGGTATGATTTTACTCTCGTAAACATCTAACATTGCTCCAGATTCTGAGTGCCACTTACACCTCATGAACCTTTATTAAAGCTATTAGTAAAATATATGCATTTGGTATAAGTATCATAAATTATCATATCTAGTGTCAGAAATCTGACTTAACCTTTTCTGGTCCAATGCCTTGATCACCAAGACAAACACGCACCATCGTCCGGTCCAATGACTTGGTCACCAAGACAAAATTTAAAACTTAATTACTTCTTTATTATTTTATTATTATTTGCCCCTGTAAAACTTTCTTCCAAATTGTTCTTTTTACTGCCCAAACTTGTCTTTTGGGGGCCTCATAATGATGCTGTGCCTAGGGCCTCCAAAAGTATAAATGCGGCCCTGAATATAAGAAATGGAAAAGGGAAGAAACTTAACATAAAATGAGTGGACTTGTAGAGGGCACACACTTCTTAGTAAAGTTTTAATCTCATATATTTAACTTTATATAAGTAGTCTGTATACTAAGTTTTCCAAAAGAAAAATCATCACAGGTGATATTACAGTCTTTGAACTAACAAGGAACATGGAAATATCATTCTTCTTATTTCAGCAATGTTTACTAGAAATTAACTGAAAGTCTGAACAAAAGAGAATGTCTAGTCAGTATTCACAGTAGAATTATAAATATTAATTACCTATTTAAACAAAGATAATTCATAGAATTCAGGGCCATCATAAAAACTGATGGCCCTGAATTCTAGAAAATTACAAGAATTTAATTTTTTCAGAAATATAACAAGTTTTTCCATGATCACAGAAACTAGAGGAGAATCAAAAGTTTGTTAGTCTTCACTTAATTCTTATAATACAGCTTCTACCATTATGTGGTATTTTATGCTTTTAAGTACTCACCCATCATCCTATTTTGGTCAGACTACACTTTTTAAAAGTTTATAATGTAATAAAAAATAATTATTTTTAAAAATCTGATATCTGATTGATTTATTTTCACTCAAATGTTTATTTCATTTAATATTGATTTAAAATAGATTTTAATTTTATTGAATTACAATCTATTCAAAAAATATATAAGACTATTCAATAAATACTCTCTTCTCAATAACTGAAAAAAAAAAAAAAACTCGCATGTAGTTTCAATTTTGAAACACATTACATTCATTAAACCACTATATTATATTTGAATAGAAGGACCTTAATTCAATTATTATAGAGGTGCTGCATGCGATGTAACACAGCACAACTATATATGGCATATCTCTAGCACAGGCGTGTCAAACTCATTTTAATTGAAGGGCCATTTAATGAGCTTGTAAGATTACCGAGGGCCACATCACATTTACAATTTTTTTTTAAATTATATTTTGAATCGAGGTTCCAGTAACAAAGATAGAATAATTGAAAACACTATGTATTAAGTGACTTTAGCACAATAATCCGTAATTGTTGCACGATTGCTTTTAATTATACATTTTTTTTTAAATTTCGTCCTCGCTATCAATCTCTAGTTTTCTATTTAGCGTTAAAAACAATATTTTTGTACAAAAACTAGAATTTTCATTAAAATTTTATATATTCAAATATTTATAACTACTTACATTTTTTAAAATAAGTTATAATACAACAAGTCAAATTTTAAGAAGCCTGTTAGTGCATCCTTTACAAACATCTGTCACAGAGAAATTGTTTTAAATTTGTTTATTGAATTTGGCTATCCCAAAAAATAGTACTACTAATTTATACTTTTTTTGTATTTTTAGGGAGAAAATTTCCTACAAAAATATGTAAGTCTTGAAGAACAGCACTTATTTTGTGTCACCGATCTGAAAGATCACTGTCGTCTGTACAAATATGTCCGACAACGCCAATCAAAACAAAGAAACTCGTGCAATTGCCTTTCGTTAAAATCAAACTAATGTATCATAGTATATGACATAGCTATGATGAGCAGTTGTTTCCTAATATCTTTGTAACATTGTTCTAGTTTTTATTTTAGCTGAGTATTGAGGGCCACATAAAACCATGTCGAGGGCCGCATGCGGCCCACAGGCCACCAGTTTGACACCCCTGCTCTAGCAGAATATATGCAAATTGCATCAGCTGATTCTTTAAGTCTATCAAAATTTCAATTTAATCCAAGTTAAAAAATCAAATAAATATCTTCAACAAAATTGAAAAAATTTACTGTCTGGATTAGTGTGTTTAGAATAATTTATAAACAATATCTAATAGCACATAACTGTTGTGGAGTCTAGTCATTAAGCCTATTAATGTTTAACTTAAGAATCATATTAAATAAGATAATGTAAGACATAATAATTGGCAAATTAGAGATAGACTATATGTTAAAATAAAACAGTTAACAAACTTTTGAGTATGAAATCTGAATTTCAGTAGTTTAATGAAATGATATATAATAGCACAGTACTCGACATCTGCCATTAATTTCAACTGCAATAATCATATGATCATTATAATCCAATGAGACTACAAATAAATATAACGGGAGGCTATAACATTTGTCCCACCAATTTCAATTGGAATTAACACAGGTTATTGGCCTCCCCTTGTTTGTTATCAAAGACATTACTATTGTAATCCAATCCAGCTAGCATATCACATGATGAATGTAACCAAATGAGACCATGCAAATAGCATTACTCTTGCAAACTTGTTTTTATATATATAGATTGTATAATAAACTAGTAACATATTTTTAAGATTTCTAATCAGGTAGAAATTTTCCACAAATAGATTACTCTTAAGTTCTTTATAGAAAGTATTTGAAGATTAATATTTTATAAACATATTTAAAAAAAATTTTCATTATATAAATTAATATATAATTATTTAAATATTTTTCTAATTTTTACAAACTGATTCAAAAAAGGAATTTACCTTCTGAACCAGACTGTGATCCTGATGTTTCATTAAAAGAACCAGGTGTATTTCCCAAAACTGTTTGATTCATTCCTTGTGTTAACCAAGATGAATATTTTTCAGTTTGATCAACAATGAAATTTAAATGTAAATCTAGAGCTTTCTTCCTTTTCTCTTCAAGTCTTGTTTGTTGTTTAAATTCAACCAACTGAAAATAATTATTTTAATTATATAATATTCAATATACTATTCTCTCAAAATTTATTTATATTTTTTAAAACCAAAAAAATATAAATTTATAATTAAAATTGAACAAAATTTATTGAATGCTATCAAATTTCTTTTAAATTCATTTTAGCAAAAGAAGGAAGTATTAAATTGCTTAGTGATTAATTCAAATATGCTTCTGCTCACCAAATTATTTTAGTTCATTCTTCTTTTTAAAATAGTTAATTTCTAATTGCATATGAACAATAAAAAGTATTTGGGGAAAGACTGCTATTTTTCAATGTATTCAAAATAGTTGTGTATTTAAGTTGCTATTATATTATTAGTTAGAAAAAGCTTTTGATTAAGTTCCTATTTTCAAATCTAAAGAAAGTGTAGTAAAAGATAAATATTCTTTGAAATAACAGCTTACACCCATGATTCAGAAAATAGATTTTTAATAATTTAGAAATTTTTTAAAAATGGATAATTTTTGTTTTTTGTTGTGCCAAATTAAATTTTAAATGAAAAATCAGTCACATTTTTTTGCATGTGCAGGCATTCCGTGACTTTCACATTTAAGACTAAAGGTTTTTTAATGTAAGCTCAAATTTTGTATAAGTCAGAAAAATAATTTTTAATAAAAATTCTCAAGGAAAAACTACTAGGAGCTTTGTGGATTATTGTGGTTGCATTTATACCAGCACATTAGTCCTGGTTTTAGAGATTAAAATTAGAACCAAGGGTGCACCATAGTCAAATTTGATGCCTAGTCAATTGTACAAAATTTGGTATTCTTATTTTGTTACTTTTTCTATGCTGCTGACCGAGTAGGGGGTTAATTAAACGTCTTTGAGGTAGAAGTTTTACAAGTCACAGTAGTATTTTGTAACAAATCAATTCGCATTATAATGTTCTTGTTCTATTTTATATATAATAATACAGCTTTAAACAAAATTGATATTTTACTTAAAATTGATTAAAAAATCAATTTTGTTTAAAGCTGTATTATTATATATAAAATAGAACAAGAACATTATATTGCTCTTCTCCCCCTTCTTTCCCCATATTCTAGATTACTGTGTTTATGTTGTTCTGATAATATGTTGAAATAAATTACCCAAATTTTTTTATAATATAAACTATAAAACATTAAAATTTAAAAACTATTACAGATAATTCCAAAATTTTGCTTAATTATATTAAAATAGGTAACATTTTTTATTAATTGTTTTTTTCATTTGTATTTTTTTCAAAAAAAGAGAAAATATTAATATAAACAAAGATCTGCCATCAAAAGGGCTACTCCTTTCCTGCACTTTTTTCCTTACTGCTACTCCTTTCCTGCACTTTTCCCACTAAGCATATTACTTTCTGGAAAGTGTAGGATATAGCACTTTTATTGTTTTATTACTGCTACTCCTTTCCTGCACTTTTCCCACTAAGCATATTACTTTCTGGAAAGTGTAGTATTGGAATGAAGTGAATCAACTATCGAGGAATCCAATAAAAGCAATGTCAAAATTATTATAGCTGTTTATGTATAAGAGATGATTTTTTTATTTGTTTCAGTTAGATTTAATACAAATTCGAAAATTTATAAAATATTAAAAATTATTAAAATTAAATATATCTTAAGATCTTAATCTTAAAACTCATTAATCAAAATTTGCATATTAATTGATTTTTATCAATTTTTTTTAAAATATAGACTAATTTCTTTGTTTATGGCTTGTTTTATTCAGAAGATCAGTTGCCATCCAAATATAGTAAATTATTTTACTGGATAGCTAAATCTTCATATATAAAAAAAAAAATTTGTGTTTTTGGCAATCTCATGTATGGAATGAAAGCTTTTGAAAAAATAAAATTAAATAAAATTGCTTACAATGTTAGAAAGAGAATAAAAAAAATCATAATAAATTGTAAAAACTTCAAAAATTTTGATGAGAGAGAAGAGAAATATGGATAAATTTAATTTTTTGCATTATAAATTAGACTTAATTTTATTAATTGAGAGCATACAAAATGTAAATAGATTCTACAATCATAATATATAATACTGTGTTAACACAATTTAATTTCATTTAATAAATACCAATATATTAAGCTACCTTATTGTGCTGGCATTATTGCATATTAAGATTTTCATGTAAATAATAAAGGATTAATTCATGATTAGCCATATAATGTTATATTTGGACAAAAAAATTGATATTTTATTGATTTTCATTGAACCCAAGCAATGCTCTGAAAAAAAATATTTTGAATAAATACTTACATTATTTTCAAATAAAGTTGAAGTAATTACTCCAATATTTCCAGGCAGAGGAGCACGCACATCCTTTGGTCCAAACAGACAGATCTCTCTCTCTTGACATTTTTTTCTAGAAACTTTATCTAAGAAATAGAGCATATTATATTTATTTCAGATATTTATAAATGAGATTTAAATATTAAAGATTTTTTAATATTTCTCTGTAAAAATTACTAACTACTGTAACTACCAAGACATTTTGAAAAAAAAATCAATAAATCAATCCAATGTCTTATATTAATAGTAAATTTGCCCATCAAAATATTACATTAAAATAAAAATACTACTTATTAATACAAATGATGCTGTCTTAGGCTAGTATGATTCTTTGAACCTATTAACAATACATATATCATGTACTGAGAAATTGGCAATTACAGATTTATCCTTTAATTATTCTATATCCATAATTCAAGATTTATTTCTTCACTAACATTAATTTATTTAAATGAAACATTTTACACATTAGAAGATATTTTTACAGAAATATTTTTGATCTTAATCATAGATTGTTTCTTAATTTCACTAAGAATTGAAATTAGAGTTTTAAGATTAAAAACTTTTCTGTAAAAAAATTTCTGATGCATTAAGATATTTTAGTTTAAATAAATTAATATTAATTATTTAAACATATAAGCCTATTTGTAGTAATTATCATTGGTTTAAACACAACTAGATAATCCTACAAAATAATTTAAATATTTATTGTATACAGTCAACCCAATAGGACACCACCATCTGTTTGGGAAAGATTTTGGTGGCTAATTGGGGTTGGTAGTTTATCAAAAATAAATGTAGTATAGAAATGAAAATGAATTCCGAATTTATTAAATTTAATAAATCAGTACATTTATATTTAGCATCCAAACTTATAATTTCTAAAAACCTGTATATTTTACAGTGTAGTAAACATACCATATATGTACAAATACTAGAGTACATTTATACAGTATTTAGCATCCAAATTTAACATTTCTAAAAAACTATATTTTGCAGTATAATATACATACAATATATGTACAGTACTACACTCTGTAAAATAAGTAGGACGACACAAGAAAAATTTTCACAAAACGTAAAAGAAAGGATTTTTTATTCATGAAAAGTTTCATGAAGAACAAAGGGATGAATATAAAAATAAATGACAATTGAAAATAATTTACAGAAATAGTAAATAATTTATATCACATCACAACTTGGCACTGTGAATAAATATGTAAAAAAAGTAGGAGGACACTTACAAATAGTAAAGGAAAAATAAAAGA
>AYEL01066476.1:0-10803 GCA_000484575.1 Olivierus martensii
CCGCAATTCGACGCATTGTGGCCTCACTCACACCCAATGTTTTTGCCACTGCCCGAGAGATTACGCTGGGTCCTCTGAGATGAGCTCTTGAGCCCTTTGGACAACTTCCGGTGTTCTTCATGATCTCCCCTGGAATGACTCTTCCTTGCCGGGTTGGCAGAACCTTCCGAAGATGAGCTCTTGAGTCCTTTGGACAACTTCCAGTGTCCTTGACGATCTCCCCCTGGAATGACTCTTCTTGCCGGGTTGGCAGAACCTTCTTCAGTCTTCTCTGAAGCCGCATATCTATAAATTATTTTAGCAGGTGAACGTCCAGCGTAAAGGCCTTCGATTATCGCTGCTCTCCGAGAAAGAGAACAACAGCACAAAGGCCTTCGATTATCGCTGCTCTCCGATTATATTCTGCACCCAAAGGCCTTCGATTATTGCTGCTCTCCGATTATATTCTGCACTCAATTCCTTCGATTATCGCTGCTCTCTGATTATATTCTGCACTCAATCTTAACCGATTATATCTGCTCTCCGATTATATTCTGCACTCGATCTTAACTAATCAGCTATTAATTATTGCTGCTCTCCGATTATATTCTGTACTCAATCTTAACTGATCACGCTGTTCTCTGATTATATTCTGCACTTGATCTTAACTGATCACCTATTTTGTACTTATCCTCAAACGCATCGTCTGACTGGCTTACTAAAACGTCCGCATCGTCTGTCTGGCTTACAAAAACGTCAGCAGCATCGTAGCGCTGAAGTCTGTCTGGCTTACTAAAACATCAGCAGCATCATAGCATTGACGTAAAATATGGCGGGAAATTCAATTTAAAATTTGTCCGGATTTAACTGACACATCCTGTATATTTTTGTGATATAATTTGTAAATAATTAAATATAAAACTGAATTATATTTCAGCCAAATGGCATATATTTATTATATACAGTTATTATTACATTTCATATAATAGACATTAAAAAAAAAATACAGTAGATTCCCTTTTTATCTGATTTTGAGCTCTGCAGTTTCGGAGATATACAGTTGAATAAATCTTTTTATTCATCTGTATAAAGTGTAAATAAAAAATTCATTGGTTTAACCATTCAGTTTTTTAAAAGTATTATTCATAGCTGTAAATTTTCATTTCTATGCTCATAATATGCTCATTAATTTTATCTAGTCAGTCTGTTTATGAACACATATATTTGTGTATATTGAATTAAGATATTGTTTGATTTATGCAGTTTTCGATTTACATAGAATTTTTGTGAAATGAATTAACAGTATAAGTAGAGGACCTAATATATATTACGTAAATTCATTAACAATGTAAATATTTTTTTGCATATGGAGATCTAATTCTTGAAAAAATTTTAAATAAAAATATTAGATTATAATCTTTTCAATAGGCAATTTCAGCCACTCATTTTTGAAGTTTTTTTTGGACAAAATTTACAATTACCAATTTCAGTTATTTTCAACATGCAAAATATAACACTGTAATGTAAAGATGATCATGGGAGTGGATCTTTAAGAAGATAAGTTTAAACTAAAAGTGAACTTTAAAACTCTCAAGTTTCAATTGGGGATAAGATATTTTAATAGAACAGAAATGTTAGACCTTTATTTGTAGACATTTTGTACATGAATAAAATGTACAAAATTTTAAATTAGCAATTGTGCTTTTTTAAATTAGCAATTATGCTTATTTATATTATTTTAGAAATTAATATAAAAAAGGTTTGATATTATATGAGGTATGAAGTAATATTGCCTCATAAGCAGCTAATCACTGTTAAGTTTCTCATATATGGTTAATGTAAGTTACCCAACCCCATTATAGTTGCAAAACAAAACCCAACTCAAGTATTTAAATTGTTTTATTTCTCTATTGCTATTCAGCACCAGAACAGTTTAAAACCAAAACTGTAATCGAGTATGACATCTTGCTCTTCCATTATCTATTAGGCAAAAAAAAATTTGCAAAATCTTAATAAGTAAGAACTTCAATTTCAGTCCTTACTACAGACATTCATTCAGCCATAATCAATAGTTATTACAAATAAAATTATTGCTATTTCTTTAAAAATTGTTCTTACTTGTTAGTGTGCTATTTATGTAAATTTTGCAAATTTATGTCTAATGGAAAAATCTCTATATATGGAAAAATCTCTATAAATCTCTATCTCTACAGCAAATCAGTAACTTATCTGTATTCATCCTTTTCTGAAGTCAATAATAACCAATTGTTTTTAATTTTTGATAATTTAATGAAAAATTGTTTGTCAGTTTATATTTACTTCTAAAAAATTGTTTTTTTTTTTTTAAATTAGCAATTATAGGCAACAGACTGATGAGAGATGTTAAAACATCCAAAATTCATATCTGATTCTGATGTGCAAAATGTTTTGCTTATATACAAAAAGTATAGAAAAATGGCTATTATTCCCCACCAACTTTGTTTTTTGTGATCAGGACAGTAATATTTCAAAATTTATCTGTTTCCAATAAGAAAATGGGAAAATTGTATCTCTCATTTATATAAAGTTAGAAAAAAATAATATATGAATCAAAATTAACGTGTCTTTAACTGATAATTCTGTTTTCATATATATTCATAAATTATACACACTAGCATTAAATAGCAGAAATAGTTTATTAAAAAATAAAATGTTTTCAACCTATAGGTCATCTTCAATACTAACATATTTTGTTTAATAAACTATTTCTGCTATTTAGTATTAGTGTATGTAATTTATGAACATATAATATAGTTATAAAAAATGACCCAAAAGATTTAGAGGTGAGTAGTTTTTTTGAGATTTATGACTATACTGTAAATCACTTTCATGAATCAATCTTCAAATCTAATTTCCCATCATGTTCGTGCTATATTGATCTTGTTGCAACATTCAAAGTCCAATATATTATGGTGAAAGTGCTTTTGTCTTGCTCCTCTGAGTATCCTTCCATATTCTCCTTGAATCATTAAGATGAGCATTAAAGATATAGACTTTGAAGAACATCTTGCAGCTGATTTTGTTGTAATTCTTCACTAGAATCTCAACCAGTACTATATAGCTTTTGGCCTTATGATTGCCTAGAAAATCCCTAACCACTTTGACAAAACTGTTCCAAGTTGCTTTTTCTTTCAATGAATATCTTAGGGAGTTCTAGCTGGAACTAAATTGAACTGGTTGTCTTAAGGCCACTGTATTTATACTACTATTTATTACTGGAAAGTTTTAGAAGGTTCTGTAATGTTCTAGAAATTATTCCAAGTTTATGCAGCACTGAATCTATCTAGAATACTCTGGAAAAATAGGTAAATTTCAAAATATCACTGTCCTAGTCCACAAAAACAAAGATTACGTGAATAATGGACATTTTATATACTTTTTGAGGCATAAGCAATTAGGAAATAACAGTTACTACTCAGGAACAAAAATTAATAAAAATTTGTTATACTGTGTAATCTGTATATTCAGATTTGATTGTTATCATGTAATAAATGCAACGTGTAGATTTTTATACTTTATTTTATAAATCATTTTAACTTTATTTTAAACATTGATAATATAGCATTTATTGATAAAATTATGATGTTAATACTTTTTTAATATTATCTTCTTTTTAATTTGTTAATGATTCATTTATTAGTGTTATAATTAATTTTTTTTTCTTTTTGCCTTTTTAAGTCAATTTTTATGATTTAAAAATTTTCTACAAATATAAAAAAATTTATTAATCTTGAAAATTTAAGTTTTTAATTTTATTTATTTGTTTTAATATTTGAGAGAAATTTATTTCTGCTTTTGTCATAAGCCTTTTTGATCTCTTTAAATATATGTTTAAAATTAATTGTGATATATTTAAAAAAACTGTATTGAATTTAAAATAAAATACTATGAATATTTAGATTGATATTAAAAATGTCTTTCCACTTCTGTTTTATTGATAAACACATCAAGAAGGCCAGGCTTATGAAAATGACAAATTCACTATTACAGTACTCTTCTAGTTTGAAAATTTGAGATATTAACTTTCATATATATGAGTATACTGTTTTTGTTTTCGAATTTTAGAAAAATTGAAACTGTACAATGATTTTAAACATAATGATAGTGAAATTGCCTAACAATAAGTATATTATAAAACTGCATAGCTATTTAATATATTACAGTAGTATTTTAAGATTGTAGAACTTCCATCAAAAGTCCTCATTGTATGTTATAATTGTTTTTATATTCAAATCTCTAAAATAAAAAAAAATTTTTAATTAGTTCATTCAATAATATATACAATATTACCCAATATAATTTATACAATTGTGAATTCCTTAGAGTTTGAAGCAAGGATAAATTTCAACAAAAAATTTATACAATAATACCCTTAGCAATGTTCAGTAATTTTAGAAATTGAATATTACTAAACTTTGAAATATTAATTTATTATATGAAAAGAAAAATAATATGAACTGATAGAAACCAACTCTCTTGTATCATTGTAACTGTATTCAGCCAATCTGACCTTGGAACTTACAAAGTATTGTAAGTAATGATAAAAAATTATACCATTGATGTATTTATCATTATTTAATACACATTGTCAGTATTTCCATCAGTTTACACCTATATATATATATATATACAGAGCTTCAAAGAGGATAGACAAGTTAATTCTGTGTATCTGTACTGATTATAATTACACAAATTCTCTGCCACCTCCGCTTTCATGTATATCTCCAAGCTGCATCTATTCATTTGGCTCTACTATATTTTACAGATGATGCACACTAAACATTATATAGTGTAATTCACTTAGTATCCTGCAAGTATTAGTTAACATCCAGAGCTATTCATGTTATTTAAACTACAATATGATCTTTGCACATGTTCTTATACTGTTTTGAGCCTAATATTGCCAAATTAATCCCTTGATATAGTTTAATGGAAATTTTAATAATTTGAAAGAATTTAAACTAATTTTAGTGCTATCTTGTAATTAATAAATATACTAATGATTAAATCAAACAGTAGTGCTTTCTATGAATTAATGATTAAACTAGAATTTATTAATTAATTTATCTGAATAAAAAATTTTGCCTCAGCCCAGAATCAAACTGGGGATCTTTGGGTTACTGTCCCAATATCATAACCATTAAACCACCAAGGCTACATAGCAGATTGATTCTTCAGATAATGATATTAATTTAGAATTATTTTTTTATCATAGACATTGGACTTTGCCAATAGATCTATTCTTGACCAGGCTTTTCAACCACAGACTCTCAATGGTACTAACCAAGCAACACATAGATTGGCATAGTTAGCATTATAAATTTTTTAGCCAAACTTCAAGGGAATTACTCCAATTGAACCTAATATTGCCAAATTTCTATACTGTTTTATTCTACTGGACTCCTGTGTATGTAGGGATACAAGGGATTGCATTCCTACATGCCCAGATGTGACTGCAAAGAATCTTGCACCTACATTTCTGTCAACTTACCAAATACTCTATTATGACCTTTTTCCATGTGTACAGTCTCTATACAAAAGATATGGCAAAAACTATGGAACAGAGAAATTTCAAATAAATTATATGGTGCCTGTACTTGCAGACTGACATTCTTCTACTCTGAAAAATCATAAAGAGGAAGTGCTATTGGCTTGCCTGAGAATTGCTACTGCAGGGTGACTCATCTGCATCTCCTGAAGAAGAATCCATTGCCAACATATCTCTAATGTGATGATATCATAACTGTCCATCACATTTTTACTTGTCAGTATCTTAGCAAACATCATTTGTATTCCTTTAACCAGTCCAATGTTACATTGCCAGAAGTTCTATCAGATACTTCTGATATATCAATGATAATTTTATATCTGGAACATATTGGTTTATTATAGCTGTATCTAATTGCAGCATATGCAGGGTTTGCTCTGACTCATTGTGTAATCTTTATATTCTGTCCTCATTAGAAACTATCATTTTATGTTTGGCACAAAATGGCTCAGATATTCCTTGTGCACTAAATCTACAAAACAACACCATGAACTAATGGATATGTATTTAAGAATTTTTAAAAAATATTTTATGGGAAACAAATATTTTTTAAGCATAGTTCATTTGTCAAATAACAATCGAAAATATATAAAAATTTGTCTAGTGTACTTTCAAAAGAAAAAAGGAATATTACCTATTACTTCGAATTTAAACCACAGTAGGATTTTAAAATTGGAAAAAATAAAAATGATAGGTATTGAAAAATAAGAAACATTTTTATTTTTTTAAATAGGTACTGATATACATAATAAGATTACTTAATTTAATATTTAAGATTACCTAATTTATTGAGAATCATCTTCAGATATACTATCACTTCCAGAATTTGAATGCTTATCATCACTATTGCATCAGAGCACATCATTTTCAGTCCCATTTAAATCATAATAATGTAACATTTTAATAAAGATTTTTTGATAATTTCTTCAGGATATCTTTTTAAGAGTGCAAAACTGAGCTATTGTTGATGATGATGCTCATTTTATTTTACCAGTTGGTGTCACAGGATGAGCTTCTCGATTTAACCACACTTCATAATGGGTTCTCGTTCCATCTTTATAGAGTTTGTTAACAGACACATCAAGTGGTCGGAGTTGACTAGTCATACCTGCTGCTATTATTACTAGATAACAGTTTTTTATTTTTACTTTTATGTCATCAGTTAAATGTTCCCAGAATGCATACATTACTAGCATGCTTTTTTTTTAATAATGCCAGGTCTCTTCTCCCAAATGTGTTTTAATCAATTTTTCATCAATTCTGTTGTCATCCATACATTCTTTTGTGCTCGAATTTAACACCCTTAGAAAAATTTTCTTTGGGTAAAGTTTTTTGTTTAAAATAATAACTTGTAGCAATTTGTTTCCATCAGCAATTATAAATAGCATTATAGTAATTTGTGATTTTTCTTAAAATTAAAATATGGCCAGATATTTTGCAATTCTACGCAGCTGCTATCAAATAGCAACTGGATTAAATCAGAAAAGTATAAATGGGGGATCACCGAATAAACTGTTATCAATGGTATTAATACTATATGCATGCATAGAGCATAAAGCAAAATCCCAGTGGTTGGGGAGTGGGAGATTGAGAGAAATAAGATATCAAAATATATGCTTTGAATTTAAGCTGCAACCAAATTTTATTTCTTAAATATTTCCAAAAAAGTGCAGTCGGCCGGATTGGCCATGTGGAAATACTTCGCCTTTCCATTCTGGAAGACCTGGGTTCGAGTCTTGGATCCCACCCCTTGAAAATATTTATCATGGGGTCCGGATTCAGCCCGTCGATCCTCGTCCTCCACAATCTGGCTGACCCCTCCGCAGGGATGGGCAGCCTGTGGAAGGGTTTGTTTTGTCCCGCCACATAATAGTTTACCTGAATGGAGTGTGGCATCATCTGTTGACAAAAAATAAAAAAATAAAAAGTGCGACTTAAATTCGAAGTAATACGGTGTTTACTTTATTTTTATTGATAAAATTGATTAATTTATGGAATTCATTTGTATTTATTACAATAATTGTTTAAATTGATAATATTTCAAATAAAGAAATATTAAAAATTATTTCTTTATATATAATTTCGATCTAATATGATAAAACTATAATTTATCTAAAAATCATACCTTTAGTATTTAATTTGTCTATTTTAGTAAATTAAGATAAAAAACTAGCACTTTCTAGCAGTTAAGAACGATTTTATTTACAGTAACAAACGTTTTCGGTTATTCGTCATTTTCACGTAAAAAATCATTCTTAGCTGTAAATAAATCGTTCTTATCTGCTAGAAAGTGCTAGGTGTTTTAGCTTAATTTACTAAAATAAGTTAAGTAGAAGCAGTTCTCTATTCTAACATGAATTTGTCTATTATAATTAACGAATGTTATATTTTATTTTAACAACTCTTATTTAGAATATTATTTTGTTATGAAAAAAGTATTAAATAATTTTTTTATAATTAATAAATTACATATTCTTAATATACACAATATCCTGTTAAGGACCATTCAAGATCCTGCCAGTCAACGACTGACATGGAATAAACCTCCTCTTACTGTTCTAGTAATTAAGAAGGTGCATGATACATCAGTTATTCAACCATTCATTGATTTAGTAAAATGGCTTCTTTATGTAAGTCAAACTGAATTAATAGTTTTTATTCAAAACTGATAAATATGTTAATTACTTTTTATAATTTTAGGAAAAGCATATGGTTGTATTTGTTGAAGCTTCAGTTCTTGAAGATGTTCATCTGCTTAGCAATCAGATGTTTGTTCCAATTAAAGATAAGCTCTCAACTTTCAAAGAAGGTTAAAACATTTATAACTTCTCATTATCAATTTTCTTATTTCTGTTTTTATCTAAATTTAGAAGAAAAAAATGAAGCCTTAAAGCAAGAAATTCATACATTAAAATTTACTTCAAAAGTGCTTTCAGTCTTGTGGTCATTTTCAGTTGAATGTGGAAATATGTATATTGTTCCATGCTTGATTGAGGATGGCCACAATGTTGAAAGTGCTACTGAATTTAATTTTAATGCATGAATTTCTTGCTTTAAGGCTTGTTTATTTGTTTTTATACATTTGTAATTCTCTTTTAATATATGATAAATATTGTATATTTATAATTATTTATACTATTATTAATAAAACATAGTTAAATTTTTTAATATGTATTATTTATATATTCTATCAATAGGAACTGATGATCTTACAGATAAGATTGATTTCATTATATGTCTAGGAGGAGATGGAACACTTCTATATGCTTCTTCACTGTTTCAGGTATTTTCAACATTTTATAGTTTTGTATTTTTTATTCCATGTGTGAAATTATTATAATCTTTTCTTTATGAAAATACAAGTATAAGACAATATTTTCTTATATTTAAATAATATAATGTCAAAAGAATATGGATTAATTTTTTCTGTTTATATGCAATTTTTTTTTTAATATAATTCATTAAGAGTTAGAATGAAATTTGGAAAACATGTTACTCTATTTTAAAATAAATAATAATAATAATGCCTGTAGAATAATTTTATATATATTGATCTTGTAGACCAGGGTTCCGTACCTGGGGTATGGGAAGCTTGTCTAGGGGTATGGTAAATAGTAGGTAAATAAATATATTATGGTATTAATATATTCCAAAAATAGTTATGTTATCAATATTTCTAGGCTATTCCAGTGAGGTGCATAGATTTTTTTCTCACTGCAGGGTCCAATAACTCAAAATGCCTATTTAAGATTACTAGTGAAATTGCCAGATTGGCTTTCCCTCAAGGCTCATCTCCACAGCATTTGCCCTCCTGCTGCATATGCATGATTCCAGTACATGGGGTACTGGAATAATTTTCTAAAATCCAGGGGTATGGGGACAGAAAAGTTTGGGAACCCCTATTGTAGACAATCAAAAAAATTTTCCAGTTGAAAAGTTTATTTTCTATACATTTTAGACTGATTTATTGAACTATTAGAAGTAGGATATGGATAGTAGATTACAAATTTTTAATCATAAATGAAAATTGCATTGCACATTTATCAGTCATTTATATTATTTTGTTTTTTTAACAATATCATGAGCAGAACTTCAGCATCATGTATTTTGAAAAGTAAAAAATTGAATAAATTTTGAATTCTGCAATTCAGTAAAGTTAACTCTTTCCTCATGATTAATAAACACCAAGAATCTACAGTACACAATATAACTATTCACCAAAAGCACTTAGCAAAAATTATTTTATTTGCCTCATTTTTTTTTATATAGTGTTTATGTTAAATGGCAAGAGAGTTTAAAATAACTGATATCTTTAATTTGCACAGTAGAATATTTGAATTTTCATTCTATTATTACTTTCTGACAAACTAAATATATATTTTTTTAAATAAATTGTTTTGCTTTAAAATTTAAATGTTTATTTTATAAAAGAAAATGAAGCTTATAAGATTACTATGAATTTGTCTCTAATTGTGTGTATATTCTTTATTTACAGCTTTTGGAGTAAGTAGTAGATTTTTGTAAAATTCAATAGAAATATTCATTCATTAAATATGACATCAGCACTTCAACTTTTAATCCTATAGGTTCAACCATTTAAAAATGATTGGTATTCATACTTTTGAGATAATCTCTGAATATAGTGAAATTAATTACAGTATTTGATTTTTATGGTATTTAGTAGGGAAATCAAGCCATTGAAGATGGTCTAATGACATATCAATTAAACTTTTCAGCATGTAAAAATAGTAGACATTCAAATGTTAACCATTTTTATATCCTAATAACTGTTTGGAAGTTTCACTCAAATATATATATATATTTTTTTTTTACTATTTAATTGATTTTTATGAAATTTAATAGTGGAGAAAAGTCATTTAAGTCAACTTTGAAATAAGATAGCTTTATATATGTAAGAATGGTAGATGTTCAAACTTCTGAAATTTCTATTTAATAACTATTTTGAACTATTTCATAGATTTTGATGACGTATATTTTAATCTTATCAAGAGGCACAGCAGTGACTCAAGCCGAGTACAGTAGTCACTGACTGACTATTATTACCGGAGTCATTACAGCCAAAATTCAACTCACTGTAACTTTGGTCCTAAGTTAAATATTATTAATCTGACAATTACATTTGAGAAAAGTATTCAATAGGACATAGATTGCTAAATTTGAAGTTTCATATCCAATTAATAATAGAATTAAAGCGGTTTAAAAATTGCAAAAATCGA
>AYEL01066480.1:0-32489 GCA_000484575.1 Olivierus martensii
AAAATATTTAAAATTCACTTTTATTTAAATCTTAAATATATTTAATTTAATTATAAAAAATATCACTAGCAATTGAGTAAAATTATTATTCTAATAATAATTCCTTTTGAAACTAGTTTCATTTTCTAAATATCAAAATTGCTAAAAACAGATAATCCTCAACAAATAACAGATATCAGTTGAACCAGCTAAATTATAAGTCAATGAAGTCTTATACTGGAAATATCATATTTATCAATTTCCAACCATTATTATTATTCATTATACAATGCTTTCAAAAAGTAACTATACACTTATGTATGTATTATAGTAATATAACTGTAAAGTTACTTTTCAAATGCACTGTATAAAACTTAATACAAATTAAAGGAACAGGATATTTATTTATTTATTTATCATCATTACAAGTAAATAAAACAAAATAAATACTATATAATTTTTATCAAGACATTTCATGTGAACTCATATCATACATGTGGATTATATTAACAAATCACAAGATGGTTTTCTGACTATCATGGTCATTAGAACGTGTAGTAATAAGTCAATGGCATTGCAAGTCAAGGACTATATGTACTATATTTGATAATTTACAATAAAATAAAGTTAAAGATTGAAAATTTCAATACTCTTATTTACTATATGAACAATTGAGCCACTCACTTGCCAAATCGATTAACTCCACAAAACAAAAAGTAAAGAAAAATGATAAAAATAATTTACATTGTTTTTTAAAATTCCCTTTAAAGTATAAATTCAAATAAACATTGTAGAATATATTATTATAGATGTAGCTTTTATCTAACGACATACAATATGCATAAGATAGTATATTCTTGGAATAATCATTATTTTTATTACAATTTTTGTGTGACTGATGGAGTTAATCGATTTGGCAAGTGAAAATAAAAAATAATAACAATACCATCAAATTGAATCTTCAAAATATTTTTAAAACTAAGTTAATACAGTATATATTTTAAATGTAAAACAAAAGTTTGGTTGCTAGACAATATCAGAGCATTGCGAGAATGAGGCCAAGCACAAAGAGTTAAAAAGGTTGGTTCCCACTATCCGCCACCGAAAGCGGAATGCTCAAAAACCATCTCAGATAAATGCAGGGCAATTCCGCTTGCAGATTTCCACAGTGGCGGTAAGCTTTGCTTTCCACAAAATTCTTAGTGCTGTTCCCATGAGTCATTTCATGTAAAACAGGATTTCCACAGTGGCAGTAAGCTTTGCTTTCCACAAAATTCTTAGTGCTGTTCCCATGAGTCATTTCATGTAAAACAAAATGGATGCTAAACAACGAAAGATACTCACTGTTTACGAAATGATATTAACAACTGCAATAAATGAAGAAACTGAAACAAAATCAAGGAAGGGAAAATATTGGATCGAAAGTATTTATAAGAAAATATACGAACGATATTTCTATGTAATTTTGATTAAAGAGATGAGATTTAATGACAGAGAATCTTGCCATCTTGACTGTCAAGGATGCCAACACAAAATGCATAGGTTTCATTGGTGGATGTTATCTCAACGAATTTTACCATCACAGAAAAGTTGAATCCATTTAGATACTGGAGGTAGAGGTTTTTACACAGCGGTATGATATCAAAACAGCGCTGCTTTTGTCACGCATGTATTTTTCACCGCAGTTCCGTGCAAGTGGGAACCAACTTTTAGTCGCAGTCATCAAGTTATCGTCGTAGTAGAGTATCTATATGGTCCGCCTTATTTTTGATTTTAATCATCTTTTACTTTGTTTAATATAATAAATTATTTATTTTTACAAACCGTTATTCTATTATATCCACATATAACGTAACCGATTAATTATTTTTTTTATGACAAAATGAACAGCTTGCCGTGACCAATTAATTATTTTTTATGACAAAATGAACAGTTTGCCGTTATTATGATTAATTATTTTTTTATGACAAAATGAACAGTTTGCCTTTATTATCTAATATATACCATTGTATTAATAAATTGCTTGACTAAATCCTTATTGTTGTATCCTATATGACTAAAGAAAGATTTTGACTAAAACCAAAAAATTTATTGAATAAAAACTGGTTGGCCAAAACTTTCATGTAGGAGGTATTGCATCTTTCTTACACTTCTCTCAATTGATCCTTCCAATTTAGTGATTTTAAAAGATGTAAAAATATATTTCTAACTTTGAAGAGTAAATTCAAAATATATCTTTGGCATAATACAATACTTATAAACGTTTGAATTGCATTATTGGCATGATTTATATTAGAGTATGGAGTTAATCAAATTGGCTTCTGAAATAAATTAATTATTATTTAATGGCCAAAACAATTTTTGTCATTTAGTGGTGTTAAGCCTAACTATTAAGAAAATTTATTTTAATATAAATAGTTAAGAGTCAATCAAGTGTTTTGACATTAAAATTTAAAAAACTTCAAAAAAATGGAATTAATCGATTTGGCTTGTGAAAGGATCAACTATTAATTTTTGATCATTTTGAATTCAAAATTCAAACTTAATTGTTTATTTCAAAATCTGAACTATCCAAAAAATGTAGACATATAACGGCACTTATAAATGTTTGAATTGCATTATTGGCATGATTTACATTAGAGTATGGAATTAATCAAATTGGCTTCTGAAATAAATTAATTATTATTTAATGGCCAAAAAATTTTTGTCATTTAATGGTGTTAAGCCTAACTATTAAGAAATTTATTTTAATATAAATAGTTAAGAGTCAATCAAGTGTTTTGACATTAAAATTTAAAAAACTTCAAAAAAATGGAATTAATCAATTTGGCTTGTGAAAGGATCAATTATTAATTTTTGATCATTTTGAATTCAAAATTCAAACTTAATTGTTTATTTCAAAATCTGAACTATCGACTATATGGCTGCTGCTATAATGTAATTCATAATTTAATTATAATTTTTAATTAATTTAAAATTATAGTCCAGTAATTTATTTAAGTTATAATTTATTTAGATTTATAGATCGAGAGAAATAAGTTTTTAAGTGTCATATTAATCGGACCATTAAGATAATAAATTATTAGTTAATTCTATAATAAATGACATGCTGAATGAATTGATGATTAATAGTTCTGACTATTGAACTATATCAGTAGTAAATATTCAACCTGACTTCCACAAATTATAGATTATATACTTATAAATAATTTTACGCTAAAGTATATTAGAATTGGAACAGAAATTGATCTAATTCAAAGATATGTTTTCATTATATAAGAGCAATTAAAATAAAATTTAAATCTATAATAGTCAAACTTATAACAACATTTAGAATGTCAATCAAAACATTAACCTGATGATTATGAATGAAATAAATTAATATCAATTATTATCTAGCACGATTACACTGATAAGCAAATTTATCAATTAGTCATATTTCAAAACCAATTAATTATAATTTAAAACTTATTGATGATATGATCAATATTAATTGTATTAATAAAAATAAAAACAAAATGTATTATTTTGTCATGACTTATAAAAACAACCAAACCTAACAAAATTTCTACTCCTAAAATACACTGTCCTCCAAAAGTTAAGTACAGATATGAAAATTGGATAGAACAGGTAAAGTATTCAATCAATTTATTTCAAAATGAGACAGGTATCATGTAAACAACAATAAACAAACAACAAGAAATCAATACTTGCATTTGTTACAAGAGGAAAAATGATTACAAGATCTTTCCCATAATCACTTATGATAGGGAGTATACAAATAATACAAAATAAGAGTTTAATACAGAATATGTCCTCCTGAGGCATGAATGCATGCTTGACACAGATGGTTTATGTCTTCAATGAGATGATCATATTGTTCTGAAGGCAATAATTAGCAATCTTTTTCAAGAGCAGTTGGCAGTTCTTTGAGTATGCTGGAAGATGTTAGCAAGCAGCTTAAGCTTTTTCAAGCTTAAACACAAAATGCAAATTTGAAGATAACTACAACTAATGGGTATTTCTTTGAAATTATGTATGGCATTGCATCAGAACACATAAATATTGAAAAGTTTACAATATAATGATTGGACCAGTCCAAAAAATGCAAATGAGGGAGTGTTTTCTCCCTTGTTGGTTACCACTGCAACTGAGAACAGTTCAAATTAAAATTGGAGATAGACATTTTCATCATTATGCCATTGAGAACACATTTGGATGATGCAACATGATGGCAAGCTGTTGGCAGACTAGTATGACCAATCTATTGTGGAAGTGGCATTTGTCACACATGCACTATAAGATTAAGTCAGGGAGCATGATGGTTAACACATCTTTGTATACCTTGTTCCAAGAGGTATTCATCGATCAATCATGTTCTGTGTGGGCAGGCATTATCATTCACTAAAAAAAAATGTGGATCTATTGCAGAAATGCATAAAGTCTGAAATAGGGATTAAGAACTTCACACTCATATCTCATTACCACCTGAAAACACATGGAAATCAGTGCATTCACCCAAAGAAAAGCCAGTTCAGATTTTGTTACATCTCCACCACAAAAAGCATAGTGCTCAACAATGTTAATGGCATGGTATCTGATCCCAGCTTTTATCCATACTCTCAGTTGTCCGTTTCCTGGTTCCAAAAAATCAAGATTCATCTGTAAACAGGATATTGATCCATTGATCTAACAAGGAGACACAGGTCGTGACTCATCGATTTTGATGAAAAAATTTGTGCATGCAGATCTCCACTAATAAAGTTCATTGGGCCAAGCTATTCGACACAGTACTCAAGCAAACTCCAGAAAAAAATTCATAAAGTTTGACCAAAACCAATTCCAGCCATTCAATGCAGTACTCAAGCAACCTCCAGAAAAAAATTCATAAAGTTTGACCAAAACCAATTCTGACTTATATACGCGCCCTTTTAAAATACTGGATGATGTAGCCGTAGCCTACTCGGTAAGACGTGCGCTTCATATCCCAATGGTCGTGGGTTCGAGGCGCGATGGCTTTTGTTGTTTTTATTTCTTCTAATTTTCTTTTTTATTTTGTGGTAAATTTATGGGTATGCTTTAATATTTATTTATTTTTGAAAATAAATTTTTAAAAATATGTTGTTGGTTGATGGGTTAGATTTTATCAGTAAACACAGTAGCAGTCTCTAGGACAGCCTAAAACAGGTCTTCTGATGACTGTCCCTGTACTCTGGAACTGTGTCCATAACTGTGAGATTAGAGAATCTAATGCCAATGGAAATGCCACTTCCATAATAGATGGCCAGACTGTAGTCTGCCAACAGCTTGCCATCATGTTGCATCATCCAAATGTCTTCTCAATAACATATTGATGAAAATGTTTATCTCAATTTTAATTTGAACTGTTCTCAGTTGCAGTGGTATTAGTATGGAATATACGGTCTGGCCATCTATTATGGAAGTGGCATTTCCATTGGCATTAGATTCTCTAATCTCACAGTTATGGACACAGTTCCAGAGTACAGGGACAGTCATCAGAAGACCTGTTTTAGGCTGTCCTAGAGACTGCTACTGTGTAACCAACAAAGAAAACATTTTTCAGAGTGGCCCAATCATTATATTGTAAACTTTTCAATATTTATATGTTCTGATGCAATGCCACACAAAATTTCAAAGAAATACCCATTAGTTGTAATTATCTTCAAATTTGCATTTCATGCTTAACTTTGGGAGGGCAGTGTATGAATAACTGTCAAAACGATCCATTGTTATGATGATAAAACATGAAAACATTATTAACTCTGCTGATTAATTTGTCTTTAAAATATCTAACTGTACCAGCTTCAATTGAAAAAGTATTTAGCAATGTGGTAATTTGCATGAACTTGCAAAAAATAGGTTATGTCCTGTATATGAATTTCACAGAAAATTTCAAAAATATGTATTCATTTTTATTTCAATAAAGTTATCTGGAAACTAAAGAGACTGAGTATTTAAGGAGAAGCTTAAAACAGCTGAATAAAAACGTTTAAAGGAAATTAATGAATTGGAGATTGTCATGTTTAAATTAACTTTGTGATATTTCCGAATTACAATTTAAAAGTATTAATTTTAAGTTTTGATTAATCATTATAAAATTAGTTAGAATTCAATTTGTCTTTCATTTTAATGGTAATAAAAAGATCTGATTATTTTTATATTCTTTATTAATATTAATTGTGCAGTTTATAAAGTTTAAATTCAGATTTAATTTTAATAAAACTACCAACTTATTTATATTTACTAATTTGCCTTGTAGGTTTAAGTTGCATTTATTTTTACAGTTGTATTTTTTTGTTTTAATAAAATAAATTAATCTAAAACATTCAGAGACAGAAAATGTTAGATTAAACTTCATCTAAAGATATTTGCTTAGAAGGATAAAAGCTAATTCATTTTAATATGTCAAATCTATGTAATGATTCTCTTTGCAGAGATAAAAGGGCTAAAATTTATCAATCAATGGCTGGTTAATATTTTATGCATGGAAACTTAAGAAAACAGGATTTTCTTTAATTCTGCTACCTTAAATTTAATTTTTGATACTAAATATAAAATAAAAAATACTTTATTATACTATAAATAAAACTTACCTTGAAAATCAACAGTTACAGTACTTCCTGTATCAGTCATGATGTGATAGGGTTGGAAATCCCAATTTTTTCGTTGCAAATTACAATGATAAAATTGCAAATCATAGTGTGGTGAAATTCCTAGAGAAACTGTAAAATTTAAAATAAATACATTTAATATTCTTTATTAAAGAATATCCATTAAAAATTCAAAATTATTATCCAAAATATTGCATTTTTAATAAATTAAAAATCCTAATCACTCTCTAATTTTTGATAAAGTTATTTTTGAAATATATTGTAGTTTGTATACTAAGAGTTTTCTTTTCATTTTCAGTCAATGAGAAGCAAGTACTTATTGAATAGTCATGCCAGCAATAGAAGTGCTACAGTAAGTTTTATTTTTTGTTTCCCTGTTGTTTTTGAGTTATCATAGACACTAATTTCAATTTAAACTACAAAATAAAAACTATATAATTCAATTTAAAACTAATAATCAAATTTACAAAATATAGTTATTAAATATAGTCATTAATCTATCAGTTTTTTTAAACATCACAATGTATCATTTTAAAATTATTGATAAAAAGTTAAGTGTTACATAACATTTGTTGATTGAAGTTGTCATATAATTATTAAAAAAATTACATGAATTTATTGAAATATTGTCATTTTTTATTAATATTTCATATTTATTAATTTGTTCTTACTTCATTTACACAATTTTTTGCAGTACATTTTATAAATATTTTTATTTATATCAAAAAATCCTAATATATATGAAAATGGTCTCATCTGATACATAAACAGCTATAATATATTTTTTGTTCCTGTAATTGGACTACAGTCGGTTTATTATAACACTGGACCCAATGCCACTTATCCATATCCAAAGTACGCTTGACTGCAATTTCCCAGGAAGTGAATGGTTGCTATAAAACAATAAAAGTGTCATGCCCTTTTAAATTGCCTGAGGATGCTTACATTTCATTTTTTGCAATTTTCTCCTAAATTTCGGTGAAATTAAAACAAAAAAATGAATAATTAAGATATATTTTTAGTTTATTTTAATAGAATTAACCATTATTTTCTTATTATCTATAATATTTTTTAATTTTCAGCATTTTATAGCTTATTCTAAGAAAAATTTGATTTTTTCCAAAAATTTTGAAAATATCATTTATTGAATCACATAATCAATATAGATTTGTATGGTTAGACTATAAAATCAGCAGGAATATTTATTAATTTGTTCTTACTTCATTTACGCAATTTTTTGCAGTACATTTTATAAATATTTTTATTTATATCAAAAAATCCTAATATATATGAAAATGGTCTCATCTGATACATAAACAGCTATAATATATGTTTTGTTCCTGTAATTGGACTACAGTTGGTTTATTATAACACTGGACCCAATGCCACTTATCCATATCCAAAGTATGCTTGACTGCAATTTCCCAGGAAGTGAATGGTTGCTATAAAACAATAAAAGTGTCATGCCCTTTTAAATTGCCTGAGGATGCTTACATTTCATTTTTTGCAATTTTCTCCTAAATTTCGGTGAAATTAAAACAAAAAAATGAATAATTAAGATATATTTTTAGTTTATTTTAATAGAAATAACCATTATTTTCTTATTATCTATAATATTTTTTAATTTTCAACATTTTATAGCTTATTTTAAGAAAAATTTGATTTTTTCCAAAAATTTTGAAAATATGATTTATTGAATCACATAATCAATATAGATTTGTATGGTTAGACTATAAAATCAGCAGGATGGGATAAAAAAAAAATATTCAAATTCTATTGAGCCATTCAAATATAAACAATGTTTGTTTATGCATAATTTAAAAAAATATTTCAGCAACTAAAAAAATTTAGGACCTGCTGTCAAAAAAGTATATTTTCAACAATTTCACACAAAAAACTTGATTTGCAAAAGCTGGATTAATGAAATCAATTTATGCATAATTTAAAAAAATATTTCAGCAACTGAAAAAATTTAGGACCTGCTGTCAAAAAAATATATTTTCAACAATTTCACACAAAAAACTTGATTTGCAAAAGCTGGATTAATGAAATCAGGATTGAATTTTTTTATATTGTTTTTTTATCGTTTTTTGTTCTGCCAGTTTGATATCTATAGATGTCATAGGATTCAATGTGTTAAAGACATGACTACTCTATTGAGCATAAATAGGAAGAACATTCTGTAACAACAGGTAACAAAAATTAATGCATAATCAGGTTCAATATTCCTCTTAATTAAGAAATCATCATTTAATTAAAATAGGGATTTATATATGCGCTTGGCTAAAGAGAAGACATTGGAGCTTGTAGATCAGGTTTACAACTGGCAGATTCCATAAATGACAAAAGTATTATGTAATGCTACCAAATTAATATGATTGTTAGAATGTGCAAGTGCTCTAGAGCCTCATAAAACAAATCTTAACTATTTAAGCAACACAACATAACTTGTTTACTGCTGTGGCAGGGGATAAGAATTTTGTACTTAACATAGGTGCAATGCTGCTGAATTGAAAATAGTAGAATGTTTGTGTAAATCTCTCTCATTTTAGATCTTCTGCTAGGCACATCTATTGTACTTACCTACTTGCTTCCCAATTTCTGCTTTGAACAACCTCCAAAAAAAATATTTTCTCCTACTTTCCATTGAATACTTATGGTAGAAATGCATCATCATAATTATGGTCAGTAAAAGTCCTTGAAAATTCAATAACAATCCATGTGTCCTAGCAAAAATGTCATCTAAACATGTCCTCAGAGATCTTACCTGGTCACAGAAGTGAAGCTATATTTATGAACCATCTTGATTTACTTTTTTTATGCATTAAACACCTCAAGAAAATATGCAAAACAGAATGAAATGCTATTATAGTTCTAACATATTGGATCTTAATAATATGTAAACATTCTAGTTAAATATCTATAAAACAAGCACTTTTTGCAGTGTAGAATATACCATATTACTTTGAATTTAAGCTGCACTTTTTATTCAAATTTTTAAGAAATAAAATTTGGGTGCAGATTAAATTCAAAGCGAATATTTTAACATCTTATTTCTCCGGATTCCCAACGTTCAGGTTTTTGCTTTACATTTGTGAGGAACTTAACTTTGATCTGTCTTATTTTTATTTTATTATGCACTCTATTATTTTAGCGTTATTTTCTTATATTCTAACGTATTATATTTTAGTTTAAAAGTTAACTTACTTCCCACGTTCTCCGAAGTGCCTCCCTATGCATAATGAGTTTTTCTAGAACTTCTCTGTTGTATTTTTATGCCTGATATTCATAAAGCTTTATAAAAGATTAATTTATCATTATTATTATAAATCACAGATAATGTCTGTTTATACACTTAATTAAAAAAAGTATTTATTTTCAGGTCAGGCATTGCTTCTCTCAGTTTTTTTATCAGTTTTGCAAATTGCCGTGTTTTTTACTAAATAATAGGTATGTAACGGTGTGTGGAATGTTAATAAAACTCATTCAAAGAGAATTAAAATTATCTTTTTTTTATGCTACTAAAATATTGAGCAGATATAATTAGAGTCCACTTATTCAACAGTAGCATTCTGTTCTGGTATGTTGTTGTTCAAGATATAACATTTTTTTTAGAATGGACATAGATAAATTGCAGAATTATATTTTCCTAATTAGTTTCGAGCTTATTATTGATTTATTATAATTGCATGTATATGTAATATTGTTTTCACATAAATTTATATAGATGTATACAGAATCTTCAATACCTGTCACACTTAGATAATACATAATAAGTTAAGTTTACAAGTTAATTAAACTTGTAAAGTTTTTTATCAGTTTTTTGCAACAATTAAATTTTAAGCTGCAGAGTATTTCTGCTTCATTTTGCGTTTCAAGACATAAAATTGGTATATTATACCTATTAACCTAATTATAGAATGGTTTACAGCACCTGCAATTTTGTCACATTCCATGTGAAACATTTGGAACGGCCTTGTTTTAGAAATATAGAGGCAGAATTGAATCTGTACACAAGAATTTGTAAACTTTCAACATAATTTTAGAACTGTAATAGCATCTATTCTTGTTTTGTATGCATGCTTACATACATAATCAACTTTATACTGCTTTTACTAAACAGACTAGTTAAATATCTATAAAATGAGCACTTTTTGCAGTGTAGAATATATTTATTAAGGCAACAAACGTTTTCTGCATTTAGCCCTCATCAAGTTACAAACACAAATAGAACAGAATATCGAAACAGATAAATAAAAGCTGAACTAAAAATAATGTTGCTATGGTTATAAAATAAATAAAACATAAAATTAATAAAACTAATAAAACAAATATAAAGTTTTAGCTTTAGAAAATAAAGTAGATACAAATTAATTACACACCTTTTGAAACTAAAATTATCATGGAGTGGGAGACAGATTTTTGATGGCATACAACCATGCTGGGGAGAGCTGCTGGGCCAATTTTTCATTTAGAATGCTTTCTGACCTCTGTCTTGTGATGATTTCTAGTGTTTCCAATGTTGTAGCTTGACTCGATGCATTCAGCCTTCTAATAACCTTTGCTTGGTCCCAGTTTATTAGCAAATCGTTTGCGTATGTCTTGACTGACAAAGCTGTTGTTAAATTACCTTTATATATATTCCGCCTATGCTCATCTATTCTTTGTGCTAGTGTTCTCTTCGTTATATCTATATATACAGATTTTTGTTTTGTCCTAGCATTTTCGACTGTTATTTGTAGACACCACTCACTCCTTTGCGCATCCTTTAAAGCAGGGGTTCCCAAAGTGCGGCCTTCAAACCCTAAAAATGTGGCTTGCGATGTCAATCATCTGCCATTTTGAATTCATAGAGATAATTTACATTTTACAAAAATAATAAATAAATTTTATCATATTATAATTAAAAATTCTTCAGTTAAAAAAATACAGGTATAAGTACTTCCAAATATGTTTTTGTTATTTGAAAGCACTTATATATGCAAAAAATCTTTCTGAATCATGAATATTAATAAGTCCAAATTGAGATCAAAATTAACTGATGATATTTACAGGTGTTACGAATACATTCAACCGACTTAGAACCAAGGCTCAATGATGATATTAAAAGAAAGCAACTGAACATGTCACACACTTCAGATTGATGAATTTATTATTATTATTTTTTTTTATTTGAAATTATTTAGTTATTTTAGTTTAATTATTTTAAATTTGTAATAAAAAGTAATTATTGTCTTAAATAAAGAACCATTATGTTATAAAATTAGTATAAATCTTTCCATTTTGTTTAACTTTTCATTGATTTGAATGTATTTTTCAACAACACTTTTTTTTGCCTGCCAAATATTTTGGAATTTACAATTTGGCCCACCTATGCAAAACTTTGGGAACACCTTTAAAGGGTCCCCAAAGTTTGGTAATTTGGTAAGAAATGACAAAGACCCTTTAAAGGGTCTTTGTCATTTCTTACCAAATTAAATATAGTCAGTGCTCTTCTAGTGGCGATCTTCTTATTACATTTTTTTTGCTATTCTATTTATAAACTTGATTAGTGACTGGCTTACAACTTTTGACTTCAACAGCCTGTACCTATCCCTCCATCTAGAGCCTACATGTTTAGCCTTTTATAGGTTCCTGATAGAAAATGTACTATATATATATGTATAGAAAATGTAAGCGATTAATATAAACACTTTACTGAGAGATGTAGCAAACCTAATTTGCTGTAATTCTTATTATACCTTCAAGGACAAAATATACCAGCAAAATGTGGGAGTACCAATTGGTAGCCCTATGGCAGGTCCACTAGCAGAAATTTTACTTAGATCTGTAGAAGAGAGTGTTTTACCAAGGTTCCAACCTGCCATAAAATTTTACATCAGATTCATAGATGATATAATGATAATCTGGAAAGGCAATACTAACTTCCATGAGTTTGCCAATGCTTTCATGTTGGAAACATATGGGCTCTCCTTAAGACAAGACCAACAAAGCCAAAGCAATATACATTTTTTAGACATTTTAATAACTGTTAATAATCAGCAAATCAAGATGGGGGTCTATATGAAACCGACATACCAATCAGTCTTAATTCCCAACTGGTCCCAAGATCCGAGAAACCGACATACCAATCAGTCTTAATTCCCAACTGGTCCCAAGATCCGATCTCATACAAAAAAGCTGCATTTCGATATTTTTACAGAAGAGAACTAACCTATTGCACAGATTCACATGACCTTCAGAATGAATTAAAATACATCATTTCAGTGGGAATTAGTCATGGTTACAAGAGATCTTTCATGCAAAGCATCCTAACCTCAGTAAAGAGAAGTCTAGCAGGCACATACACAAACCAGCACGATATAGCCATTCATATGACACAATCTGAAGGATACCTACCAGTGCTGTACAATTTAAAAAAATTTAATTTTATAAATAGAACAGCGAAGAAACATAAGAAGAAGATCACCACTAGAAGAGCACAGACTATATTTAATTTGGTAAGAAATGACAAATACCCTTTAAAGGATGCACAAAGGAATGGTGTCTACAAAATACCAGTGGAAAATGCTAGGACAAAACAAAAATCTGCATATATAGGTATAACGAAGAGAACACTAGCACAAAGAATAGATGAGCATAGGCGGGATATATATAAAGGTAATTTAACAACAGCTTTGTCAGTCAAGACATACGCAAATGATTTGCTATTTTTGTAAAATGTAAATTATCTCTATGAATTCAAAATGGCAGATGATTGACATCGCAAGCCACATTTTTAGGGTTTGAAGGCCGCACTTTGGGAACCCCTGCTTTAAAGGATGCGCAAAGGAGTGAGTGGTGTCTACAAATAACAGTCGAAAATGCTAGGACAAAACAAAAATCTGTATATATAGATATAACGAAGAGAACACTAGCACAAAGAATAGATGAGCATAGGCGGAATATATATAAAGGTAATTTAACAACAGCTTTGTCAGTCAAGACATACGCAAATGATTTGCTAATAAACTGGGACCAAGCAAAGGTTATTAGAAGGCTGAATGCATCGAGTCAAGCTACAACATTGGAAACACTAGAAATCATCACAAGACAGAGGTCAGAAAGCATTCTAAATGAAAAATTGGCCCAGCAGCTCTCCCCAGCATGGTTGTATGCCATCAAAAATCTGTCTCCCACTCCATGATAATTTTAGTTTCAAAAGGTGTGTAATTAATTTGTATCTACTTTATTTTCTAAAGCTAAAACTTTATATTTGTTTTATTAGTTTTATTAATTTTATGTGTTATTTATTTTATAACCATAGCAACATTATTTTTAGTTCAGCTTTTATTTATCTGTTTCGATATTCTGTTCTATTTGTGTTTGTAACTTGATGAGGGCTAAATGCAGAAAACGTTTGTTGCCTTAATAAATATATTCTACACTGCAAAAAGTGCTCATTTTATAGATATTTAACTAGTCTGTTTAGTAAAAGCAGTATAAAGTTGATTATGTATGTAAGCATGCATACAAAACAAGAATAGATGCTATTACAGTTCTAAAATTATGTTGAAAGTTTACAAATTCTTGTGTACAGATTCAATTCTGCCTCTATATTTCTAAAACAAGGCCGTTCCAAATGTTTCACATGGAATGTGACAAAATTGCAGGTGCTGTAAACCATTCTATAATTAGGTTAATAGGTATAATATACCAATTTTATGTCTTGAAACGCAAAATGAAGCAGAAATACTCTGCAGCTTAAAATTTAATTGTTGCAAAAAACTGATAAAAAACTTTACAAGTTTAATTAACTTGTAAACTTAACTTATTATGTATTATCTAAGTGTGACAGGTATTGAAGATTCTGTATACATCTATATAAATTTATGTGAAAACAATATTACATATACATGCAATTATAATAAATCAATAATAAGCTCGAAACTAATTAGGAAAATATAATTCTGCAATTTATCTATGTCCATTCTAAAAAAAATGTTATATCTTGAACAACAACATACCAGAACAGAATGCTACTGTTGAATAAGTGGACTCTAATTATATCTGCTCAATATTTTAGTAGCATAAAAAAAAGATAATTTTAATTCTCTTTGAATGAGTTTTATTAACATTCCACACACCGTTACATACCTATTATTTAGTAAAAAACACGGCAATTTGCAAAACTGATAAAAAAACTGAGAGAAGCAATGCCTGACCTGAAAATAAATACTTTTTTTAATTAAGTGTATAAACAGACATTATCTGTGATTTATAATAATAATGATAAATTAATCTTTTATAAAGCTTTATGAATATCAGGCATAAAAATACAACAGAGAAGTTCTAGAAAAACTCATTATGCATAGGGAGGCACTTAAAGGGCAACTAATACAAAAGGTGGTTGAAAAAATAATGGAATAAAAGACATGGGTAATCCTTGACATATCATTCATAGATTCTTGTTTTTCAATTAATATATTCCTCTAGTCTTCTATTGTACTTAGTATAATCCATACAATAGAAATTGTATCCTGCTAACAAAGGAGAAAATTTAAAATAGAAATGATGATGATAAATGTATTTATAATATAAAGATAACCTGGGGACTGCCTGTAACTTGAATTTTTAATATAATAGGTTTTACGGGGATTAGTTGGTAACTACAACTTGTAAGTAAATCTGGCATTCATAACCGGAGGATGGCCTGTATTTTCTACCATTTACAATAGAAGGATTATCTGCACTAATCAGGTAAATCAAGAAAGTTGATTTCCAGTAAAATCAATATTAAAGAATATAAATATGTTTTCATAAATTATTTATAATATATGTTTGAAATAAAGTATGTAGTTTTTTTATCATTAATATCTAAGATGAAGGAATATTTAAATTTCCAGTTTTCAAATTTTTTTTATATTTCTTTATATTACATGTAAAAACAAATTTTACCTGATTATTGCATAAATTAAATTCATTCACTTTTTCTGAAATGAATAATGTGAATTTTATTTAAAGTATTTTTATACTATATTAAAATTTGATGCTTAACATTTCAAAAATATAATATCAACAGAAAAAATCATCATTAATACATCAAATTTGAGGAGATGCCTGACAATTTGTCATGGGGACTTCATATCATCATTGAAAAAGTTGAAGTAGAAAGCTAAATTATTTTTTGAGTGTACCTAGACTAGTTACAAAATATCTTTGTTTTCAAAAATATTTTTGGCTATCCACATCTTTTTTTTTGAAATGGCAAGTTAGTTTAATAGATCTGCCAAGCAGAAATCTTTATTTCATAGAATAAAGAATTTTGTGTTTGAAAAATGGAAGGTAATGATGGTTGTATAAAAAAATGAAAATTTTTCTATTTTTAATGATAAACAAAGATTTTCTTTCAATACAGACTATGTTGTTTTCCTTTCTTTTAATATTTTTTTTCTTAGTTTCTTTTAATATTCATATTATTTCAATTTTTCAAAGATTTATTAGTTTATTTTAGACTTATAGCAATATTACTTACAATACACAGCTTTTGAGAAAAATTAAATGTGACCACATGGAATGTTGCTAACCTACCTCATAGTCACATTTATTTTAACATGAATGTCATAATTATAGAAAACAGAATATATGAAATCTGTTATCAGTATAAAATAATGTAAATTATTTTACATTAATAAATTTAATAGATTTTATATTATCTAAGATGGCATATCTCTTTTCATATAACAAATGAAAAGAGATAGTGCATTTATACTTTTATCTAAGATATAATGATCAAATTCAATTAAACATGTCTCATGCTCTCACATTTCACAATCATTATCTTTTGAAATAAAATGATTCTCAATCAATCAGTTCTTTAATCAAAAAAGTAAAAATCCAATGATGGCTGCAAGGAAGCTGTTAAATAGCATCACATTAGTAATGCGACAACCATTCAAATGTTTAAAATTGTTGCCTTCACAATGCTTTGCAAATGTGAATCTCAAAGCTATGTGCAAGAAACAACATTCTTTGCTCAGATAATTAAGATTACACAATAACGTTCAGGGCTGATTATTTCCCTAGTTTAAAAAAAGTGAATAAAAGAAATCCAAAAAAATATAACCATCAGTCTGTTTACCAATACAGACATTTTAAACTTTTTGATTAGGATAAGAAATGTATATTCATGTCATTAAATTTTGTTTCATTTCAGGAATAAACTGATGGATTCACATTTCATTTCCTATTAAAATTTTCAATAAGAACTATCTTCTTTATCTCTGTACATTCTAAATGTTGTTCAATGACAATATCATACAAATGAGTGAATATTTGTGAATTTCACTCAGCTATTTAGACAACTGAAATGCACAAACTTTTCTAAATCCTATATAATATGAACAATTTGAAAATCACAATTTGTGATATTTTCAATTCTTTAGGAATCATGTGCTGTTTTATACAGCAGTTTTTCTCATATCAAATCATCTTATACTGTCACGAGTTCTGCAGATTGTGGGCCTCTAAGACTGATGCTTAAGCTAGCCTTTCATTTATAAATTTTATACTGAAAATCTATTGCTTACTATTATATCTAAACTATACATTGATACTAATTTGTTATGAATATCAAACCTGTATTAGCTTTTAAAGACAAAAAGCAGATTACAATTCATACTTTATTTACAATTACATATACATTAATCCTCCAAAGTTATGTTGTAGTCATTCCAAAACTAGCAAAGTTATTCAAAATGATATACTGTAAATAGAGTAAGATTTTTTCCTATAAATATAATATTAAAATGGGTAATTGGTTCCAAACTAAAAATTTTGATAAAAAAATTCAGATATACTTATTTTATATTTTAAAAGATTTACAAAGAATATGAAATCTGACAAATCAAATGATAATTTAACAAAGTGGTATTCTCTCTTGAACTATAGCCAAGATATCTGGATATTACTAAATAGCAATAATGAAAATTACAATGAACAATTCCTTAATCATATCTTAAATAAATCACTTGGATTGGCTATATAAAAATGCCTTTCCTTTTCACTTTAAAGGACCCAGATTCAATTCTTGGGAAATTTATTCATGGGATCTGAATCCAGCCTATAGATTTCCATCCTCTACAATCTAGCTGATCCCTTTGCAAGGTGGATAACCTTTGACAAGGCTTGTATGCCATGCCACTTAGTACTCTACCTGACTGGAAAGTGGCATCATATGTTAACAACAAAAAGTTTAAGCATAACAAGCATTGAATTTTGCAAGATAAATTTTTCATTTAAAGGCAAGCATGCATCCTCTTTGTTCCTTATCTTGTTCTTTGTTCAAATCAAAGTTTTCAAGAATTTCCATGTATGTTCAATAATTCAAATCCTCTTAATCAATTTTGAAAATGTCATGATCTGATCTTTGGTTTAGATTAAAATCAAATCCTTCAAACATGCTATGCTTCCATATTTCAGTAAGACTGTCAAATCTGAGATCTTCATTATTGGAGTTCAGTATCTCAAAAATATTTTCAACTATAATTTCCAGATCAAGTTTGCTGCCATGGGATTTGTGATTACCTATGAAACAGAAGCATATATGGCAGTAAACTTGATTTGGAAAGACTCAGAATCAACTTTCAGAATGGTATTTGAACCCTGAATAAGTTATGAAGAAAATACAAAATGTCTTCCAGATACCTTTATTGTTTTGTCAACAGCTTCTGTCCATGAATTAATTCCCTATAATCCTTGCTAAATATATGATATTGATGGTTTTTTAAGTCTTTCAATATTTTTTACTTATTAAATTTTACATCATTTCTATCCTACTGGATACTAAAAAGCAAGTCATTTCAATGTTATTCATAGGCAGCCCATACCTATGGTGAGGTCTTTCTTTCTTGTTTTTTATTGCTTTTCTGCTGAAAGTAACTAAATGGTGGAAATATCCTAGCATTCACCATCATTTGGATTGGCTATGAAATGAAGAATCGGTTCAATGAGAGGACCTAATTGTCCCTGAAAATAATTTGGAATTGAACCCAAATTCTCGAAGATGAAGTCAACAGAATTCAGAATTCCATGTGAGTAATGCATTTTTCCCTCTAAATTGATGGAAGGAGTTTAGATTTTCACCAAAGGAAAGCTTTGAATCTAGATCCTAGCTTGATGACTAGAATTAGGCAGTGTTTGGGATCAGGCAATTGTGAGTCCCTGAACGGTACTCCCTCGTTTATAGGAAAATTGTATAAATTGTATTAAAAACAAAAAGGAAATGAGGTCAATTAACGAAACCACCCTCTAAATTGTTGTTGATATAAAAATTCAACTTGAACGGAGGAGTCATACCCAGAACGAGACCATGAGAAAGAGGAAGGAATACAAAAAAAGAGAAGTCTCAAAGATCTGGCAGTAAAGAGACAAAGGTAAATAAGTCTCCCAAGAATAAAAAAAATAATAAGAAAAATAAGAAATAAAAGGAAAAGAAGAAAAAAATGGAAAATTAGAAGAATTAAGGAAATAAACAGAAGGGAGGAAGATAAAAGGAAGCAGTAAGAAAAATCCAGAGTCTGGAGTCTCCCACTTCTCCTTCCTGAGAAAACTCAACTCCCTTCAGGTACATGCAGGTTGGACACAGCATGCCCCCTCTCTATAACTACAATTAATGACATATTTAAAGCAATTACAGTAGTGCCCCGCAATTCGTCACTAATCTGTCGCTGAAGTAATGTCAAATTGAGAAACTGTTGAATTGCAGGACTTAAAACACTGGAGCGCTACCAACTATGCTGGCGCTGCATGATTCGTTCTGCGTGCTATCAAGCTTTTAATAATATACGCAAATATTAAAATCGCTTTTTCGAATCCATTTGAGAAGCGCGTGCTACGACTCTGTATTTAAACACTTATTTTTAAGTATTATAGTATGTGCAATTTCAGTCAAATCGGGGAGGGGACATCTGACCGTCCCCTTGTTAGTCAGAATATAAATCATCTCACATGCTCATAGAAGATTGCAACAGGCCTTAGGGTAACACAAGCCTGTTTTAAATGACTAATGTTGAACTTGTCTCCTCAACTACTGTATTCTTTAGTTTTAACTATTTTGTGAATTAATATTTATCTATTATGCTAATGTCGAAAGACTGGAATTTTTTATAAAATAACCTCGAAAAGTCAGGAAATTTTAGTATTCTGTTTGAGTGGCAACCTTGAAAGAAAATTGTGCAATTGCCTTTTGTTAAAATCAAACTAATGTATCATAGTATATGACAGCTATAATGCGACAGTTGTTTCCTAATATCTTCGTAACATATTGTTCTAGTTTTTATTTTAGCTAAGAGCGTTGAGAGCTACAAAAAAATCATATCAACGGCCGTATGCGGCTCCCGGGCTGCCAGTTTTACACCCCTGCTTTAGATAAATAAATAATTATTTAATTATAAACTACTGATTTTGTTTGTCTTTAATTTTATTGTTGTCAAATTTCATTGAGATTGCAACTTGATTTTAACATTCTTGTGGTCCCAACCAGAAAGCAAATAATCTTTTACCATTATATTAAAATACAGTGGTGCCTTGCAATTCGTCAGTAATCCATTGTTTTTTATTATTTTATAACACACTAAATTATAAAATACACTATTTTATAAACAACATACAATTTATTAGCCCTTGGATGTCGGAACGAAGTCTTCCAGCAGACACCCTACCACCCATAATAATCTGTCTCTGTTGCAAAACGTTGCCACAGTTGTCCTAGGAACATCATACTCGAATTACATTATACATAATACGCAATTTATTAGCCCTTGGATGTTGGAATGAAGACTTCCAGCACACACACTAGCACCCATAATCTTCTGTGTTGCAAAACATTACTACAGTTGTCCTAGAAATGCCATACTCAAGTTACATTTTTATTGTTCTACCTTTCTGCACTTTATCTACAATTTTTTTCTTTGTGTCATCTTTTATACACAACATGCAATTTATTAGCCCTTGGAAGTTGGAATGAAGTCCTTCCAGCAGACACACTAGCACCCATAATTTTCTGTGTTGCAAAACGTTATCACAGTTGTCCTAGAAACGCCATACTTGACTTACATTTTAATTGTTCTACATTTCTGCACTTTATCTACAATTTTTTTCTTTGTCTAAATGAATGCACATGCATGCGCAAACCCGCGAAACTCAAATGTCGAATTGCGAAACCGATGAATTGCAGGACGTCGAATTGCGAGGCACCACTGTATACGCAAAAATTAGCACAAGATTGCAGAAATTACTTTATTTGACAAACGTTTTCAACCCAACACCAGGTTTAAAACTAACTTTATACAAGACAAACTTATAAGGTAGATTTTTTTATTCCCCTTTTTTAGACGTTCAAATAGAAGTAACAGGAAACACACATAAAACTAAAGTGTACTGCAAACCAACCTACATGCCATTATTCATACCAAACACGTCAACAACCAAACTGACTCATAAAGGGTCAGCCTTTAGAACTCTATTTAGAAGAGCCTTTACGCATTGCAGTTCAAAAGCAGATAGAGACATAGAAATAAATGAAATATTCTCACAAGGAAGAAAACACGGGTATAGTAACATTTTCTTGAAAAAACCTCAGTTACAAAAGCTCTAAACTCAAAAGAAAAGAAAAAAAATCCCATCAAAAGAAATCAAATATAGAAGCTTCATGACTATAAACAACTGAGTTCCGCTGCTTCTACTGACAAAAGAAATCACAATAAGCACTTGAAGCAGGATAAAAAACTAATTTATTACGAAATCACAACAAGCACTTGAAGCAGGATAAAAAACTAATTTATTATTACACTTGAAGCAGGATAAAAAACTAATTTATTATTAGATATTATATAATTACTTGAAGCAGGATAAAAAACTAATTTATTATTAGATATATATAATATTGCATTAATAATAATGTTTTAACTTTTCCGAGTTTAATTGTTTGGCTTTTTATGAAGTTCTATGACAAAATAACGTGTATAATGTAATAACTTGTAACGGGAAATTTGTTGAGAGGCTTTGGCTACTATAACACCTGGTAAACAGCCTCGTTTAAATGTCATCGCGAGCGCTTTAACTGAATGTTTATTTGTAGAACACCCCAACAGGGGCGGCCTGCATCTGAAACTGGTCAGTCACACGCTTGTGAATACCGGCTGAGGAGGGCTGTAATAGGCCGAAAACGTTTAATTAACCGGAAAGAGATTGTATTATTAGTATATGTAGTGCATATTATATATATGGAAAACAATAGTATTATTAGTATATGTAATATATATTATATATATCTCTATAAAATTAGTTTTTATCCTGGTTCAAGTACTTGTGATTTCTTTTGTCAGTAGAAGCAGCGGAACTCAGTTGTTTATACTTGTTGTGATTTCTTATAGTTGTAAGTCTTTTACTAATTTAAAATAAGGTTTATAATAAAATTTATTTATTCAGTGTGAATATAGTAAATTTATTGTGAAGCTTCAACTACCAACCACAGTTACAAACTGTTTATAAAGACATAGAAAATGCTACAAATATTAAAACAGCTTACAAAAAGAAAGATACCATTTTTTTGTTATTTAGAAACAATAAAGATGCATACAGAAAAGAAAAAAAAACAGGAATCAACCAAACAAACTAGCCAAACTTCCCAATGGACAAAGTTTAAATTACATTTTTTCAACGATTATTTTTGAATCAAAGCTATGGTGCCATCATCTGTTGAGTTAATAATTAATTAATTAAATTTAGAATTTAGCACTAAGGTGGTGCCATCTAGTAATTAATGATTACACTATAATTTATAAATTTATTTTCCCAAAATAAAATTTTGCCACCGCACCAGAATCAAACCGGGATCTTTGGGTTAACGCCCCAACGCCTTAACCAGTTAGACCACAGTGACCTATGGCAGAATTCCATTTCGGGAAGCTTAAGTAATGATTGCTATGGAAACTTACCGGACTAGGCCGAAACTAGCAATGTTTGGTTGATTTTGTTGGTTGAGTTTGTTTGGTTGATTCGAAAATGGTTTATCCCGTTTGTTTGTTGTTATTATATGAAAAAATACAGGTATATACGAAATCCCGATCTCCAACCTAGACCTAAACAGAGAAGAAAAATATATTGGATACACAAGTTGCAACTTAGAAGAAAGGCTGAAAGAGCATATGAAGAATACAGAAAAAGGTGAAACTAATACGGTGCTAGGTGTTAGAGTAATAGAACACAACATAGATATTAAATGGAAAGAAGCTAAAATAGTGAAATATATCACATGAAGAACTGAAGGGATAGTTGCAAAGTCAATTGAAATAATTAAACAATGTAAAATGATTATATTATCAATACCAATGACCCAAGTTCTCTTTCTAACGCATGGAAGTGGTCGGTAAAGAATTTATAAAAAAAGACTAAAAAAAGATCCAAAAAACATTATAGGTGGCACATCTGTCTTCAACCTATGCATCGTGTGATATGACGAAAAAATTTTTTGCAGGTTTAACGTTTTTTATCAGCTTATATTTTTTCATTGTGTTTTATTAGTATCCTATGTTTATAAAAAATATGTATTTCGGATTTGTTAGAGCTATAAGAAGTACTTTGTAATCGTAGATTTTAGATGACAATTTTATATCGTTGAGAACCTTTTAAAAAAGTCCGTTACATTGTTTTGGCTATTTAAATCCAGGTCAAATATCAACTTGGCTTTAGACAGCCTAGTCGGTGTTTACAATTATATGTTGATATACAGGGTGTTTTTTTTATCTTGAGGCAACGAAATATCTTAATTGGATCTCATTATTTCAGAAAAAGTTGTAAACAAAAGTTGTTGGGTTTCGAAGGGGCAATCAATTGGTGACCTTAAATCTCCTTGACCTTCAATGTCAATTTGAGGGTCAAGTCTGTTTTTTAAATTAGGAAGATATTTCGTTGCCTCAAGATAAAAAACTCACCCTGTATATCAACATATAATTGTAAACACCGACTAGGCTGGTGACCCACCCAATAAAAAAAGCTGGTTACATCACTGCTTTCCATATTGGAAGTTTTCCATTGTTCGTATTGGAATTTCTTTCCATTGTCGGAATTTTATTATATTTTCAGAATTGGCTACTTTTTTAGCTAATGAGTCTGCTTTTTTGTTTCCTTCTATTGCTGTATGTCCTTTTATCCATTGAAATGTTATATTTTTATCTTTAAGGATGGATAATAGCATTTCTTGTATTTCTTAAACTATGTAATATTTACTATTAGGATTATTTATAATTTGTAAGGCTATTTTACTGTCAGTGAAAATTTTATAGTTTCCTTTTGTTGTATTAAATTTAATATAAAGTATTGCTCTTAGTAATCTGTACAATTCTGCTTCTAGTACTGTGCAGTATGGATTTAGTTTAAAATATCCTTGATAAAGAATCATATTATTTATGTTATAAATAATTATTCCTGTGCCCACTTTGTCATTCATCTTAGATCCATCTGTAAAGATTTTAATTTCGTTATTCTGATTAGTTTGATAGTTCTCATTAAAATTTATTTTTATTAAATGATTTGTTGACGGGTGTTTGACTTGATTTTGATTTAAATAGATGTCAATTTTGCTTTGAATTATTATATTAGATAATTCGTTACTATTGAAGTTTAATCCAATCTCTCTCTCTCTCTAAGTGTCATCTCCGTATTGGAGGTCGACTGCCATTCTTCTCCACCATTCTCTATGTTGGGCCTCTCTAGCGTAATCCTCAAAGATAAGATAAGTCCATTCTTGGGATATTGCCGAACCATGATGTCCTAGGTCTCCCTCTTCCTTTTTTGCTTTCTATTTTTCCTTCCAGTATATCTTTCTGAAGGCTGTTATGTCTTAGGATGTGGCCCAGAAAAGATATCTTCCTTTTTTTTATAATCTTTATCAAGGTCTTTTCACTTCCCATCATTTCAGAATTTCTAATTTAAAATGAAAAACTTCTTACTTTAGTTAATAAATAAAAGCAACCAATAAGCCAAATGAGTAAGAAAAATCGTTTAATCAAAAACGTTTTCGGCTATCCATGTAGCCTGCCTCAGTTGTAATACACAAAAACTGACTTGGTATGATGAGAAAGAGGGAGAGAAGATTCTCTCTTTCTTTCTCATCATACCAAGTCAGGAACCAATCAGTGACCGGTTCCTAACATCAACAAGCTGCAGGTGGAAAGTTCCAAATATATTTACAAGAAAACACGACAAAACATTTGTAAAATAACATTATAACAATTACAATCATCATCAAACCTCAAAATTTATGTATAGAGCAAAAATAATAATAACATACTAAATATAAAATCCATCACAAAAACAGAGTTACATAAACACGGGCGACCTGAAAAATATCCGCATTAGGGGAACATATAGTTTACACCCGACTCACTCGTAAGACGTTTAACGAAAACAAACACCTTAGGTCACTATAGCTATAAATCTGTCTTTACAGAATAATATTACAAGTGAAGTACAGCAATCAACATTCTTTCCATACATATTGCACAGATAGTCGAATTTACAGGAAAATGTTATAATTGGGAAAAGATACGTATTAACTAAAATTACATAATAATAAAATCTAAATAATTATACATCAATCATATTAACAAGTTTCAAAGGTTAAAAACAAATTGATAATAATACATTAAAATCTAATAAAAATAATAAAATCTATCAAATTACTTAACTAGAAAGGGTTAAAATTGGAATCGGCCAATTATTATCCACACACAACTAGACTGTGTTGCCGGGCATAATTTACAAACATTATAAAAGTATATTACATTACAGTATAATAACAATAATAAAATCGGTCGAAAATTTAAATTACGAGTCTAATACTAAGTTACCAGACTATAATATTTCTTAAGCAGTACAAAAATATAATACACCATATTAAAAATAAACAATATTAAACAAAGATGCCAGACTAAAATTTTCCTAAGCTATAAAAAATAATACATTATATTACAAATAATATCAAACATAGAGTCCCATTTGGCATGAGGCCACACCTATTTAAACCACCCAACAAGCCAGGTCCAAGCCGGGGGGAGCACAAGCGAATCGTTGTAATTTATTACGTGCTTGGTCTTTCCTAGGGAGTGAATAGTAAGGGTCTCTAATATTTTGCCCTCTCTGATTCCTCTAGCAGTTTTTAAAACTTTTATTTGATCCCACAAAATAGTGAGGTCATGCTCTAAGGCCCTCTGTGCTAAGGCCGTGTCCACTTCCCCTTTTCGGATGGCATTATAATGTTCTTTAATGCGTTTCTCGATAGGCCGGCCAGTAACACCAACATAACACTCTTCCCTTCCTAGACTATTGTTAAAGCACGGGACCTCATACACTCCGGAACTATTGTTGGCTTTATCTTTATCTTTCCGTATGAGGTCGAAAACAGTGCTACTCTTTTTTAGTGCTATAGAATACCCCGTATGTTTTTCTAACAGCAGCCTAAGTTTATTGGTAAGGGGATTGAGGTCAATCCCTTAATAATTAGACTTACAAGGGGAGGACACAGCTGACCCCCACCGATTTTGATCTGCTTGCATATTTGATTATTTATAATTGAAGTAAAACTGCAACCAAAAAAATTCTTACCTAGTATATTCATTTACAAATAATTGATAAATAAAACTCTTAAGAGGTTTTATCACAAGTTTATGCAGTGCACCTTCAGTTATAGCATCAATGTTCAAAAACTCATTTGGTCTTAACTGTAAAAATATATAATTAATTTTATTTTTGAAATATTCTATTTATCAGTATCTGAATAAATAGCATATTAGAGAATACTATATCACTCGACTAATAAAATTTGTAAAATATTTTAAAAAATAAAGTAACGATTGAACTAAACCACTTAATTATGAAAAGTAATTTACCTGTATAGTGATTGCTATTGCTACAGCAATTAATTCTTATTTTTAAATAATTCTGAATATCATTTTCTAGACAAGTATTTTAGATTTCTTATAAAAACTACTTATCTTAATTTCTCATCAAATATAGATTTTAATAAAGGATCATATTATTTACATACAAAATTATTTTAACTTTTGATTGTGTACTATTTCCTTTATGTAATTTAATATACATATACAAACAATATAAATTACAGTTGCTACTCTAGTTATGAACATTGGTACTTACAAATGTGAAATTTAATTCTTTTATTCCAAAAACTCTGCAAAATTATGAAGTAAACTTTTAAAAAACCAGAGCATTAATTGCAGTTAAATCTATAAAATCAGGATAATTTATATAATTATTTCTATTTTATGTTGCAAGATATTGTATATATGTAATCGAATATACGAATGACTGTTTTTAAAAATTTTTTTAATTTTTATATTCTAACTTGTAAGAACTGAAAATTGATGAGGATCTCGTTTGAAGGTCGAAAATGTTATATTTATCCTGGTTTTATACATTTAACTGCAATTAATGCTTTGGTTTTTAAAAGTTTAGTGAAATTTAATTTTCAAATTGCACAAAATTTAAAATTATTAAAAAGTTTTTGAAGTAATATGATAAGAAAATGATCTAGCAACTAATATAATGTAAAATTACACAGTTAACACATTACAGCGGTATTTCAAGATATTAGCGATTACACAAAAACAATCCATGCTTTATACATGGATTTTTTGTTTTTGGTGTGGTTATTTGGTACAGATTTGAATGAAAAGTTCTGAATATAATATTTGGAAATTTTCATTCAAATCTATGAAATAAGAAAATTTTAATTGATTCAATTGTGAAGTATATTACAAAATAAAGTATATAATGTTATTTCAGTACTTTTGAAATTAAAATAACAGCAGTATCAAAGTTACAAACAATCTGATTTATGTATAAAACTTACATTATAATTATATTTGTAACTAGAGGAATATCAGTATTTCTAATTTTGTTGTTATACTTTAAAATTTTTTAAATAAAAAATTAATTAATTCTGTATGAAATTAAATTTTTACCCTTATTACATGAAATTACATGGGCAATCTTCAGACAGCATAACAATATGTGAGGGGAAGCCAAGAAGTTCTTATCATCATCTTGAGATAAGAACTAGAGATCTGAAATTTGATCCTCCAACTCATCCTTCTCTACATTTTCATCTCATAGGATCATATAGTTGTTTAATCCCATCTATGTAGAAGTCAGCAGATTTGGAGTCAAATCACCTCTCCACAGTAATAATGAGCTCCTTAGCATCAAATTTTTTCCCTATAAATGCTTTTTATATTTTAAAACAGGAAGAAGTTTGAAGGTGCCAGATAGAGAAAATATCAGTGATGGAACAAGATTTCATAGCCATAATTGTGCAGAAAAATTACTGTTTCTGTAGCTTGGTGCGCAGATATATTGTCAGCTAGCAGCAATATATTTTATGACAAAAAACATCATCTTTTTTCCTTTGATATTGTCCTGTAACTTTTATAACAAGTTCCTATAATATGCCACTGTTATTGTCAACCCTTTTCATAAGTAATCTGTCAATATGACATCTTTGCTGTCCCAAAATGCAGACTGACTTTTCTAGATGGCCTTCTCTATTGGGTCATTCTATATGCTGGTGCAACCACATTTGAATTCTCAGTTCCATCATTTCACAGTCTCATATGATGGATATTCCTCACCATACACAACTGACATCTATTTGTGCATTGTATGTGTACTAGTCATTTTTTACAATTAAAATCTACAGCATATATACAACATGGTAAGTGTAAGAATTTTTAGCTTCTCCTCGTATTACATTATAACAAAACATAAAAAAAAATTACAATTCTTAGAGAATTTTTAAAAAACATGGCAGCTAAAAAACATAAATAAACAAATAAAAAATAACAACACAGATAAGACACTAAAATAATCAATTAGACTCAAATAACAAAGGAGTTTGCATATTTTCTAATATACATATAAATTCATTTTTTCTTGAATCAAACCTGAGGCACATTAATTAGTATTTCATTAGAATTAAGAGTATAACTGATATACTTTTGGAGATATAGTAGATCATGTTAACTGACAATCTGCTATATTTTTTATAAATTATTAATATCCAAATGTTTTTGAAAATTATTTAGTGAATAGTTATTTTTTGAAAGTTCCATTATAAGTTTAATAGCATTGTTATATTCAGTAATTATTTTATTTGGAATTGTCTGTGGAGCACAATAATAGTTTAATTGAAAAATTAAATAATTGATGAAAAATAATGGAAATAAATAATAAAATTAAATTTATTTCTAATATTTTCATTTTTTAGTTATTTCTAAATATTTGTTCTGAAAGTTGAACAACTTGAGTTATTTATAAAATTTCAAAAATGAACCAGTTTCAAATATTCATTTTCAAATATTATGTTTGTTATTTTAGAATTCCATTACTTTTATAAATTAATTTTTAAAATAATAAAAATAATTATTATAAAAGGTTTAATAAATTAAGTTGAAAATACATAATTCTTCATGTTAGAATAGAGAACTGCTTTTATTTAGACTATTTCAGCTTTACAAAAGTAATCTAGGTTAATTAAAACTAGGTGACCTGAAGATGGAGAACAGCCAAAAACGTTTGTTACTGTAAATAAATCATTCTTAATTGCTAGTTCTTTGTCTTAATTTGCTAAAATACATAATTCTATTGTTAAAAATAATTTATAAGTAAATTTTAATATTAAATGAACCTTATTTCTTTCTTCTTGAACTAACTGCTCAAATTGTCCTTCACCATGCTTGACAAGATAATTTTTCATTCCACTCATAAACTGACGTATCTAAATATTACATAAAATTTAATTATAATTAGTACATATTTATTTGCATATTAAGAGAATTAAAATTATTATGCTTTTCATAATTTAATTTAATCATAATGATTTAATTGCATGATTTTGTATACTATTTAGCTAATTTAAGTGAATATAAATTTAAACTAATTTGAAATAAAAAAAATGCATCTTTGCAAGTTGAAAAATGTTTCAACTTGTATAAATAAAACATAAAAAACATAGAATATATACTATATATATCTATAATATATTTCAAGAACATATAGTATTCTATATATTCTTGAAATATAAACTGAATATATATGTTCAGTTTATATTTCAAGTGTTCTCAATTATATTATTATTTATTTGTGTAAATGATTACAAATTGCTAAGTCCATGAATGAATTCTTAATGACAGTACATAATTAGTATATCAAAACAAATCTAGCAATTAAAATTTTATAAAAATTTTAATTAATAATTTGCTAAAACTATCTTTTAAATTATGATATATTTTATGTATTAATTTCAATATATATTTTTTCAAATTACAACTTTTTGTTTATAACTTATTTAAAAAATTATCATAAACAAAATGATTAATTGATTTGAATTATTAATTGATATGTTTATATAAGATTTTTAAAAATAAAATATTAAATAAGCAGAATTTCTTATAATTAACTAGCAAGGGACCTGGCTTTGCTTGGGAATTTCAAGAACATATTACAGTTGATTCTTACTCCATCATCATATTCAGCACTCTGGGTAATTATTAATAACAGGAAACAAAACCTTAATTTTAGACGACAAGAATGAATTTATACATTAGATTAGTGTGAATTAAGCCACTGAATCATATGACATATGTTTGTCAGTGGTCACTTTTAAAGCACACCATAGGCAACCAAACATCCATGATGGAGTCTACTGAAAGAGTGAAAGATGTTCAGTGGGAAGTAGTGCCGAGACAGGGGTAAATTGGGACAAATTCCTGGAACCCATAGAAGATTGAGGGGCCTGGACTGCTTCCTAACAATAAGAATTTTTTCTTCTTTTTTTTAAGTAATTGCACATTATAAGATATATAGAATTAAAATTGTATTATAAAAGAAAAATCTTTTTATTCTAAACAGATTTAAATTTAAAGAAAAATCTTTGTATTCTAAACAGTTAAAATAAGAATTAATTATGACAATTAGACATAAGCATTTCATTTAAACAGAGAAGGAACTGACAGATTGACAGAGCGCACAACAAATTTTTTAGAGGAATGGGATATATACAGTGGAATACGTTTATAATGAAACAATTGGGACCAGAAAATTTTTTTGTTATAACCGACATGAAAAGAAAAATTTAAAAAAATTGGGGACATTTCCCAATCATTACGTGAGTCTTTGACATTATTCTTCGAAAAAATCGCTATTTTAAAGATTTTCTTTGAAAATATAATTAAAAAATATAATTTGTCACACCTCAATTTCCTCAAATCACATATACAGTGGTACCTTGGTTAACAATGGTAATCCATTCCAGCAGAACTGTCATTAACCAAAGCACGATTCCCCATAGGATTTAATTGAAAATTGATTAATTCGTTCTGTGCTCCTTCCCACAACCGTAGTAAATATTAAAAATGCAGATAAAACTCATTTAAAATGTCATTTCCATAACCATAGTAAATATAAAAAATGCAGAAAAAACTCATTTAAAATGTCCTAAAAATATGGAAAATAGTATTTATTTATTATATTTGCTACAAAATGAACTCGTAAACACTGATTAGAAGCTTATAGATTCAACGATTATTATACAAATGAGATTTGATTTTGCCTTACTGATTAGCAGTTTATAGATTCAACGATTATTATACAGATGAGATTTGATTTTGCCTTTATGGCGGAATGAACAGTGACACGCATTCGCTGATTTATTGTCTATATGAACTGTTAAACAGTGACATGCACTCGCCGATTTATTATATATATGAACTCTAGGATCTTGAACAGCTACTGATAAGCAGTTTATAGATTCAACTCTTATTATACAGATAAGATTTGATTTTGCCTTTTGATGGCGAATGAACAAACGCCTCATCGATTTATTGTCTATATGAACTGTAAGATCTCGGATAGATTTTCTTCTTCTTCTAATGGAATCCGAAACTGTGATGTCACACCACTTTCAGGTATCAAGTAATATATAACACAAACAAACAATAGAATCAGACTTGAGCGCACAACAAATTTTTTAGAGGAATGGGATATATACAGTGGAATACGTTTATAATGAAACAATTGGGACCAGAAAATTTTTTTGTTATAACCGACATGAAAAGAAAAATTTAAAAAAATTGGGGACATTTCCCAATCATTACGTGAGTCTTTGACATTATTCTTCGAAAAAATTGCTATTTTAAAGATTTTCTTTGAAAATATAATTAAAAACTATAATTTGTCACACCTCAATTTCCTCAAATCACATATACAGTGGTACCTTGGTTAACAATGGTAATCCATTCCAGCAGAACTGTCATTAACCAAAGCACGATTCCCCATAGGATTTAATTGAAAATTGATTAATTCGTTCTGGCTCATTTCCATAACCATAGTAAATATTAAAAATGCAGAAAAAACTCATTTAAAATGTCCTAAAAATATGGAAAATAGTATTTATTTATTATATTTGCTACAAAATGAACTCGTAAACACTGATTAGAAGCTTATAAATTCAACGATTATTATACAGATGAGATTTGATTTTGCCTTTTGATGGTGAACGAACAGTGATACGCACTCGCCAATTTATTGTCTATATGAACTGTAAGATCTCGGATAGATTTTCTTCTTCTTCTAATGGAATCCGAAACTGTGATGTCACACCACTTTCAGGTATCAAGTAATATATAACACAAACAAACAATAGAATCAGACTTGTTGGCGGAATTTAAAATAATAATTGTCTAAAAATCATCTTTAAGAAACTAAAAACTAGTGAACTGTTTCACGTCTATTTTTAATTAATTAAATAATTTGTTTTCATTA